>CAUYQU010080669.1:0-27375 GCA_963574635.1 Cheracebus regulus | reverse complement strand
CCCCCCTGCTGCCCGAGCCGCCGCTCCAGCCCCAGCACCCGCTCCAGCCCCAGCTCCATCTCCAGGCCCATCTCCAACTCCATCGCCAGCTGCAGTCCCAGCCCCAGCTCCAGTCCCAGCTCCAACTTCAGCCCCAGCTCCAACTTCAGCACCAGCCCCCGCTCCTGATCCAGCCGCAGCCCCAGCTCCAACTTCAGCCCCAGCTACAATTCCAGCCCCAGCCCCAGCCCCAGCCCCAGCCCCAGCCCCAGCCCCAGCCCCAGTTCCAACTTCAGCGGCAACCCCCGCCCCCACGTCAGCCCCCACCCCAGCCACATCCCCTGCCCCAGCTGGCGGGTCAAGGGCGGTATCTCAGGAGAGTGTGGCTCTCCCCAGGCGCTACCAGGAGGGTCAGGTCTCAGCCAGCTGGGGAAACCTTATTGCCATGGTGCTTAGAAGCCACCCCTTCCCCAGGCGAGACAGGCCCCAAGGGAGTGTCCCAAGGGCGGTTCCTGGGAGTTCTGTGGATCCCAGCCCTTGCACACACTCTGAGGATAGATATGGTTCCTCTTCTTCAGTGGGGATGGTGATGGGGACAGGTACAGGGGCCCTGGTTGAGGCTGGAGGTCAGCCACAGCCAAGAAGCTCCCAGACCAAGGGAGGGCCCAGCCCAGACCCTTCCCCAGGCCTAAGAGGAGAGGGAACCAGGGAGAAGAGTCTAGACTTGCTGCCCCAAGCCGCAACGCCCAGGGGCTCCGCACAGCCCCCTGCACAGAGGCCGTTTGACCCTGCAGCTTCCCCCCCTGTCAGGCACTCACAGCAGGTGCCCCAGCCACGGAAACGCAGCAGGCGTGAAATCGTCCGGATCTCAGAGCAGGAAGTCAGGCCAGCCGCCCCGGGGGACCCCCAGGGGGAGGTGCCGGGGGAGGTGCGTAGCCCTGCCGGCCACAGCGGGGCGCTCACGGAGAAGCAGAAGGAGGCTAGGAGACTCATGGTGTTTCTGCAGAGGCCCGGGAGTTGGGGGGGGGTGGAAGGGCCCCGGAAGCCCAGCTTACCGGCGCTGGCGCCCCCCACGGCGGCGGTCCTGAGGCGGCGGCTGGACCTGGGCAGTTGCCTGGACGTGCTGGCCTTCGCCCAGCAGCACGGGGAGCCCGGCCTGGCGCAGGAGACCTACGCGCTGATGAGCAACAACCTGCTGCGAGTGCTGGGAGACCCGCACCTCTACCGCCGGCTGAGCGCGGCCGACCGTGAGCGCATCCTCAGCCTGCGCACCCGCCGGGGCCAGGCGGTGTTGGGCGTCGTCGTGCTGCCCAGCCTCTACCAGGGGGGCCGCTCGGGGCTCCCCAGGGGCCCTCGTGGCGAGGAGCCTCCTGCGGCGGCCCCTGTGCCCCTGCCTCCACGTACACACCTGCACGTGTTCAACCCCCAGGAGAACACCTGGCGGCCCCTGACCCAGGTGCCGGAGGAGGCCCCGCTCCGGGGCTGCGGTCTCTGCACCATGCACAACTACCTGTTTCTGGCGGGGGGCATCCGTGGCTCCGGTGCCAAGGCCGTCTGCTCCAACCAGGTCTTCTGCTACAACCCTCTGACCAACATCTGGAGCCAGGTTCGGCCCATGCAGCAGGCCCGGGCCCAGCTCAAGCTAGTGGCCCTGGACGGGCTGCTCTATGCCATCGGGGGCGAGTGCCTGTATAGCATGGAGCGCTACGACCCGCGCACAGACGCCTGGACTCCGCGCGCGCCCCTCCCCGCAGGCACCTTCCCTGTGGCCCACGAGGCTGTGGCCTGCCGTGGGGACATCTACGTCACCGGGGGTCACCTCTTCTACCGCCTGCTGAGGTACAGCCCCGTGAAGGATGCCTGGGACGAGTGCCCATACAGTGCTAGCCACCGGCGTTCCAGCGACATCGTTGCGCTGGGGGGCTTCCTGTACCGCTTCGACCTGCTGCGGGGCGTGGGCGCCGCGGTGATGCGCTACAACACGGTGACCGGCTCCTGGAGCAGGGCTGCCTCCTTGCCCCTGCCCACCCCCACCCCCCTGCGCTGCACCACCCTGGGCAACACCATTTACTGCCTCAACCCTCAGGTCACTGCCACATTCACGGTCTCTGGGGGAACTGCCCAGTTCCAGGCCAAGGAGCTGCAGCCCTTTCCCTTGGGGAGCACAGGGGTCCTCAGTCCATTCATCCTGACTCTGCCTCCTGAGGACAGGCTGCAGACCTCACTCTGAGTGGCAGGAAGAGAACCAGGGCTGCTTCACTGCTCTCCAGGGAGACCCTGTGGGGTGGGTCTGAGAGGCCGGGGCTCAGGGAGGGGGCTGGGATCAGAACTTCCTGCTCTTGTTTCTGGACGACTTTCCCCTTCTCCTTTAAAGGCTGTCAATTATTTTGAAGCCCAGACTCCTTTCTGCCCCTCCCTCCACAACCATGCTGTTTCCTGACTCAATTCTGTACCTGCTTACAGACCCACTCAGCTTGCTCACACCCCGCTCTGTCTTTGGGACTCCCCATTCCCTAGAGCCAGGGTCTGATTCGACCCCACAGACAAGGACTTGGCTCGATGGGGCTCTGCTGAGCCGAGAGGGGAGAGGGGTAGAAACCATTCAGACTTCCTATGCTGTGTCAGCATGACAAGGAGCAAGAAAGTCCCCAGGCAACTCCCTGGCCTCTGGGATTTTCTGCCTGTCCAGACCCCGTACCTAGCCACCTGGGTCTGTTTGGCACTGTGGATTCTCAAGGACCTAGAACCTTTGCCTCTGAAACTGGGTCCACTGGTGCTGCCCTGTTGTCTGCAGCCCCTATGCATACTCCCAGCCCAAACCAGACCAGGCCCACTCCAAGCTCACCACCCTCTGCAGCCTTGGGGCTTTTCCAGCCCCTCCAGAAGTTCACCCCACTTCTCACCAACCCCCCAGCTCTAAATGAAGCCTGAGCGTCACCCTAGTTCTGCCCCTTTCCGCTGTGTGGACTTGGATAAGACATTTAACTTCCCTTTCTCCTCATCTGTAAAATGTGGACAGTGGACATCTATCACCCAGGAGAGTTGTGGGAGATGAGATCACAGCTGTGAACACCTCGCCTGGTGTCCAGGACACAGCACAATCCATGATGCGTTTTCTCCCCCACTTTGAAACCCATGTTAGAGAGGTGAATAAATCTGACTGTGGCCCACTCCAACCTCCAGGCTGGGTGTCCCTGACTGGGCCCTCTTTTTTCTGTTTCGTTTTTTATTATATGCTCCACACCACTGGCACCAAATACATTTGAATTCACTGAAAGCACCTGCAGCTTGCACTTATTATGTTTTGTTCCCGAGGTTTAATATGCAGCTGGGTGGATCACGGCACAGAAGACAAGTCCTCGAGTTGTGCTTAAAAATAAGTTTATTAAGAAACAAGTACAGTGCATATAGCTGTTCATGTGGGCACCAGCTCCGTCCCCCAGTGACCTTGTCACACAGGCAGATGGTGGCATGGCAGCTGTGGCAGGCCAGTGGGGCCTATGGCCTTTGCTTGGTCTCATGAAGCATCTCTTGCCAGTTCTTCTCCATCTCCTCCTTGCAGCTGAGGAAGGCGTCCTCCAGCCGGCGCATGGACTCAGCCAGCGTAGGGTTGGTGCGCATCACAACCATGTCATAGGCCATCCAGGTTGCCTGCACTGCAACAAGCAGACAGGCCTAGTCAGGCCACAGGGAGGGGCTGCAGCTCTGGGGCACCCAGAAGGGTCAGATGCCTCCAGCTGTCCTTAGCGTCTGGGGGACCAACCCTGCTAAGGCACCCAATTACTCTAGCTGGTTTCCAGCCCTGCAAGGCCCAAGTCTCATGTCACCTTAGGCCTGCCCACCTCCACCTAGGCACCTCTATGCTTTTGTTGAGGCCCAGGCCTGGGGCTTCTCCTCTTGGGAAGGTGTCCTTGACCATCTATCAATGCACTGACTGACTCTCTTGCTCTTTCCCTCTGAGAGCAACTTGAAGGTAGCGTTCCCTGGGCCTATAGGTGAATATATGCTTCTTGTGTGAACTCAAAGGAAGTGTGCAGAAATCCCACCTCCAACCTTTTCTCTGCATGGTCCACCTGCTGGTGTGGTTCTGCCCTCTACAACTATACAGAACAAAGGTCATCTCCCCTTTGCATAACAGCCAATTGTAGGTAGCAAACACATCCCCTTAAAGTTCCTCTTCATGGAGGTAAAAAGTACTGGAAACTTTGGGAACTTACATCCTAACAAGCATCCAGATCATTCTAGCACAGGAGGCTGCAGGCCACCCAGACAGGAGGTGCCGCAGGGACCTGGGAGCCATAGCAGAGTGCGCCTCCCAACTTTCCTCCCGCCAACTATGTGACCTGGAACAAGTGGCTTATATATATTAATCTCAGTCTCATCTTTAGAGACTCTCCCAATCTCATGGCTTACTGTGAAGATTAAATGGATGATTTATGTAAACTGCCTAGCACACGTTATGGACTGAATGTGTCACCCCAAATTCACCTGTTGAACTCCTAACCCCAAATGTGATGGTATTAGGAGGCTGGATCTTTTGGAGATGATTAGGTCCTAAGGGTAGACTCTCATGAATGGGATTAGTACCCTTTAAAGAAGAGACAAGAGCTTACTCTCTCTCTATGTGAGGATATGTGAGGCTCTATGTGAGAATACAAGAAGGTGACTGGGCAGGCAAGGTGGTTCATGCCTGTAATCCTAGTACTTTGGGAGGCTGAGGTGGGTGGATTGCTTGAGCTCAGAAGTTCGAGATCAGCCTGGGTAACGTGTTGAAACCCTGTCTCTACAGAAAATACAATATTTAGCTGGGTGTGGTGGTGTGCACCTGTAGTTCCAACTACTCAAAAAAAAAAAAAAAGATGGTGACCACCTACAAACCAGGAAGAGACTTCTTACCAGATACTAGATCTGCTGGCACCTTGATCTTGGACTTCGCAGCCTCCAGAAATGAATGTTTGTTTTGTTTTGTTTTGTTTTTGAGTTGGGATCTTGCTCTGTTGGCCAGGCTGGAGTACAGTGGCAAAATCATGGCTCACTGCAGCCTCCAAATCCTGGGCTTGACTGATCCTCTCACCTCAGCCTCCCAAGAGGCTGGGATGATGGATGCAACACCATGCCCAGCTACTTTTAAAAAAATAATTTTTTTTTTTTTGAGTAGAGACCAGTCTCGTTCTGTTGCCCAGGCTGGTCTCAAACTCCTGACCTCGAGTGATCATCCTGGCCTCCCAAAGTGCTGGGATTAAAGGTGTGAGCTACTATCCCTGACCAAAATGCGTGGTGTTTTTTTGTTTTGTTTTGTTTTGTTTTGATACGTAGTCTCACTCTGTCGCCAGGCTGGAGTGTAGTGGCGTGCTCTTGGCTCACTGCAACCTCTGCCTCCTGGGTTCAAGTAATTCCTCTGCCTCAGCCTCTGGAGTAGCTGGGACTACAGGCACGCACCACCATGCCCAGCTAATTTTTGTATTTTTAGTAGAGATAGGGTTTTATTATGTTGGCTAGATGGTCTCGATGTGCTGACCTCAGGATCCACCTGCCTCGGCCTCACAAAGTACTGGGATTACAGGTGTGAGTCACTGCACCTGGCCAAAATGTTTATTTGTTCTTTGAGACAGAGCTCTGTCGCCAGGCTAGAGTGCAGTGGCACAAGCTTGGCTCATTGGAACCTCTGCCTCCTGGGTTTAAATGATTCTCCTGCGTCAGCCTCCTGTGTAGCTGGGACTACAGGCACATGCCACCATGCCCGGCTAATTTTTGTGTTTTTAGGAGAGACAGGGTTGCACTATGTTGGCCAGGCTGGTCTCAAACTCCTGATCTCATGATCTGCCCGCCTCAGCCTCCCAAAGTGCTAGGATCACAGGTATAAGCCACTGCACCCGGCTTACATGTTTGTTTTTTAAGCTAACCAGTCTATGGTAATTCGTTATTGCATCCCCAAAAGTTGGATGTTGCTGTAAGAAACCTCGAAAGGTGTGGAGGCAGCTTTGGTATTGGTAATGAATAGAGGCTGGAAGAGTTCTGAAGTGCATGCTATGAGAAGCTGATATTGTCATGAAGCATGTTTTAATGGTGAGTCTGGTGAGGGCTCAGAAAGAAAAGAGGAAATTTGCCGAGAAAGCTTCCATCTTCTTCAAGAACATATAATTAACCATAAACAGAATATGGGTAGAAATATGGATAGTAAAGGCCATTCAGATGAAGTCTTAGACAGAAATGAGAAACATGTTATTGGAAACTAGAGGAAAAGTGATTTTTGTTATAAAGTGGTAAAGAGCTTGGCTGAATTGTGTTCATGTTCTAGTGGTGTTTTGTAGAAGGTAGAACTTATGGGCAATTAAATTGGATATTAGTGAGGAGATTTGCTCAAAAAAAGAATAAACTCTTCTTATAAAATAAATAATTGAGGTACCCAAGGCAAAGAGTTTGGGTGCCCAAGGCAAAAATTCAGGGAAAAGGCAATACATAGAAATGAATCTCATATAATCCTAAATAGCAGCTGGAATTCTGAGTTTCCTAGGCCAAAGAAGAAAAGAAAACATGCTCAGTTATCAGATTCAGTGATCATAAGATAAAAACAAATCCACTGTTTAAAACACTTTTATCCTAAGAGAAAACTTTCCTATGTGTCTTGCTTATGAGAGACATATAATGTAGTTAAAAACGAGCTTGATCGTATCTCTTCTTTAGATACAAGGTGGTCCTTCTATGTCTGTAGTTGTGATCACTGGTAAAAGAAAGCTAGTAACACGGCATCAAAGCACAGTCCAAAAAGGCAATTCAATCAGACACCAAAACTCTGTATCAAGTGTAGAGTCCTCTTGTCACTTCATAAAAGGAAAAAAAATTAGAATACATAAAATAAGGACTCATCATCCTCATAAAATTCACCAGAAATATATGTCTCTTGAGTTTTTAATTAACTCATTCATTCCATATTTATCGAACACCACTTAGTGCTGGCATTTTGCTAGGCCAGAACTGGTAATACAGCAGTATGCAAGAGAGACGCACTCTGCCCTTGTGAAGTTTTCCATCCCAATTGCAGTGGGAGGAGACAGATAATAAAAATATAAGATAAGATTGTGAAAGATGCTGTGAAGGAAATAAACAGTATATGTGGTAACAGAGAGATGCGGTGGGAGGAGTCTTATGTTATATATACATGTAATAAAAATGTGTGTGTGTGTGTATGTGTATGTGTATATTTGATTCTGGCCTGTCTGCTCTCTGCTGTATTCTGTTATTCAACTTGTCTGTTCCTAAGCCAATATAGAGCTTTATAATTTAATTACATAGCTTTATAATAAATGTTGTTAATTGCAGGGTACATCCCTTGTCCTATTTGTTTTCCTCAGAAGTATCTTAGCCATTTTTGACTCTTAGGCCTCTCATAAATATTTTAGAATCAACCTGTCAAGTTCCATGAAAAATGCGAATAGGATTTTGATTAGAACTACTTTTAACCCTTGGATGGAATTTGGGAAGAACTGACACATTAAGCCTTTCTATCATGAATGTAGCTATTGCTTCATTTATTTTTATCTGTAATATCTTTTAGTCAGTTTTATAATTTTCTGTACACAGGTCTTGCACATTTCTTATGAAATGTTTTTGAGGTAATCTATAGACTATGTGTGTGTGTGTGTGTGTGTGTGTGTGTGTACTACTATTGTTACTGCATGTAAATGGTGCCTTAAAATATGTGTTCTATGTCTTCGCTGCTAGTATTTAAAAATGCAATTAACTTTGTATATTCATCTTATATCCAGGCACCTTGCTACATTTTATTATTTCCAATCATGTATGGGTTATTTTTTGAGACGGAGTCTTATTTTTTGCATGATCTCGGCTCACGGCAACTTCTGCTTCCCAGGTTCAAGTGATTCTCTTGCCTCAGCCTTCCAAGTAGATGGGACTACAGGCATACACCAGCTAATTAGTTCAGCTATTTTTTTAAAAAAATTTTTAGTAGAGATGGGGTTTCATCATGTAGGCCAGGCTGGTCTCAAACTCTTGACCTCAGGTGATTCACCCGCTTCAGCCTCCCAAAGTGCTGGGATTACAGGCGTGAGCCACCACACCTGGCTCATTTATGTTTCAGATGTTCTACATATATGTGGTTGGCCCCCTGTAGTCCCTGCCTTCTGGTAGTCACACCCACCTTTGTGTGGTCTTCTTTCATATTATTCCAGAGTTGCACCATGTGATCAGTAGAATATGGCAAAAGTGATATAGTATGTCACTTCCAAGATTAGCTCTGAGGGAAATTATGTCATGACCAGCCCTATGGACAGGCCACATAGAAAGGCTCCTGTCAACAGCTACTTAAGCTTGGAAGCAGATTCTTCAGTTTCTAGTCAAATATTCAGAGACTGATAGCCATGGCTAAAATAGCTTGACTGCAACCTCATGAGAACCATATCCAGAATCAACCAGCTAAGCCACTGCTAGATTCCTGACCCTCAGAAAACAGGACAATAAATGTTTTTAGTTTTAAGCTTCTAAGTTTGGGTTAATGTGTTTATAGTAATAGTTAACAATTACAAATTTTGGGGCTGGGAGTATGATGCTGCTGCAACAGAAACCTAAAATGTGGGAGTGGCTTTGGAACAGGCAGTAAGTGAAAGCAGGACAAGCTGTGAGGATTTTGAAGAGAGCATTAGAGAAAGCTTAAAGTTCCTTGGCTGGAAGTGGTGGCTTACACCTGTAATCCCAGCTCTTTGGAAGGCCGAGATTGGATTGGAGCATCACTTGAGCCGAGGTGTTTGAGACCAGCCTGGGCAACATAGTGAGACCCCCATCTCTACAAAACATAAATGAATTAATTTTGTTTTTTAATGTTCCTTGAGGCTGGCACAGTGGCTCATGTCTGTAATCCCAGTACTTTGGAAAGCTGAGGCAAGTGGATCACCTGAGGTCAAGACTTTGAGACCAGCCTGGCCAACATGGAGAAACCCCATCTCAACTAAAAATACCAGAAAAAAAAAAAAAATTAACCAGGCATGATGGTGCACACCTGTAATCTCAGCTACTTGGGAGGCTGAGGTGCATGAGAATCTCTTGAACTCAGGAGAGGGAGGTTACAGTGAGCCAAGATCATGCCACTGTATCCAGCCATGGCAACAGAGGGAAACTGTCTTAAAGAAAAAAAAAGTTCCTTGAACACACTGTTCATAGAACTTTGAACTTTAGGCTGGGCACAGTGGCTCATGCCTGTAATCTCAGCACTTTGGGAGGCTGAGGCGAGCGGATCACCTGAGGTCAGGAGTTGAAAACCAGCCTGGCCAACATGGCGAAACCCTGTCTCTACTAAAAATACAAAAATTAGCCAGGCGCAGTGGTGGGTGCCTGTAATCCCAGCTACCTGGGAGGCTGAGGAAGGAGAATCACTTGAACCTGGGAGGCAGAGGTTGTAGTGAGCCGAGATCACACCATTGCACTCCAGCCTGGGTGACAGAGCAAGACTCCATCTCAAAAAAACAAACAAAACAAAACCTTTGAACTTTAAGGAGGCTGCCAATAAAGGCTTAAAGTAGGGAAAATCTTATTGGAAGCTAGAGGAGAGAGAGGATCCTTGTTATGTAGAGGTAGAAGGTTTAGCAACAGACATAAGAAGTAATTTGGAAGGTGGAAAGCGCATCTAATGAACTATTATTAGAATTTACCTATATGTTTAAGATTTTATTTGTTCTCCACTACCTTGTGATTTCTGACCTTCCTTCTGGGCTCATATTCCTTTTACTTGCTGCAACCCTTAGAGTACCTAAGAGATGACCATGTTCATCTCTTTTTGATGGACATTGTTAGTTTTGTTCATCTGCAAATGTCTTTATTTTGCCCTAATTATTGAAAAATGCATTATTTTATTCTGTATGCAAATTCTGGGTAATGTTTTCATGCCATTTAAATATTATTCCACTAATTACTGGTTTTCATTATTGTTGCTGAAAATTCATTCCAGTTGTAATTCCTTTGTATGGTTACTTTCTCTCTGGCTTCTTGCAAAGTTTTTCTCTTTGTCTTTGATGTTCTGAAGTTTCATTATTTTGTGTGTAGGTATAGATTTAATTTCCTTTTTCTTTTTTTTTTTCTTTTTTTTTTTTTTTTGAGACGAAGTTTTGCTCTTGTTGCCCAGGCTAGAGTGCAATGGCGCAATCTTGGTTCACTGCAACCTTCACCTCCTGGGTCCAAGCAATTCTTCTGCCTCAGATTCCTGAGTAGCTGGGATTACAGGCATTCCCCAACCCACCTGGCTAATTTTGTATTTTTAGTACAGATGGGGTTTCTCCATGCTGGTCAGGGTGGTCTTGAACTCCCGACCTCAGGTGATCTGCTTGCCTCAGCCTCCCAAAGTGCTGGGATTACAGGTGTGAGCCACTGCGCCTGGCCTTCATTTTATTTTTCCTGGGATATGTTTTGTTGCTTGGATCTGTGACTCAATTTTTCATCAGTTCTGGAAAATTCACAGCCATTATTAAATATTGTCACTATTCCATTCATTTTCTCTTTTTCTGAGATCCCAATTTAGATACATTTTAGACTTTCTTCATCTATATCACAAATCTCATTTATTTTCATATTTTTTATTTCTTTATTTCTCTGTGATATATTCTTCTCTAATCGACTAATTCTCTTCAAGTATTGTTGATTCCATTTTTATTTTTCAATTATATTTTTCATTTTAGAAGCTCCATTTGTTTGATCAAATATGCCCATTCATTCTTGAGTTTCTTTTATGGTCATCTTAGTAATTGCATTCATTACTTCTTTAACCATTTTATATACAGTTATTTACACTCTGCATCTGATGTCATCTTCAGTCTTTGGAGATGCAAATATGTTGATTCTTTTTTTCTTTTACTCACAGTGGCTTATGCTCTCATGTATTTGGTAATCTTTATCTGTGAGGTCATTGCTGAGGTAATCCCAAGTTCAGGACTTCCTCAACATTCTCAGGGTTTTAGCTTAGAGTAAGTGTCATATAAACAGCTCCTTCACTTTGATGTTTCAAGATTTGGTATTTGCTATGTACTAAATGGTGTCCCTCCACCACCCAAAATTCTTATTGAAGTCCTATCCCCGTATTACCTCAGAATATGAGTGTATTTGAGATAGGGTCTTTAAAGAGATAAGTAAGTGAAAACGAGGTCATTAGGGTAGGTGCTAATCCAACATGACTAGTGTCATCATAAGGAGAAGTTTGGACACAGACAGGTACAGAAGGAAAACAATGTGAAGACACAAAGAGAAGATGGTCATCTATAAGCCAAGCAGAAAAGCCTCAGAAGAAACCAATTGTGCTAACACCTTCAACTCAGACTGCTAGCCTCCAGAACTGTGAGGAAATACATTTTTGTTGTTTAGACTGCCCAATCTGTGATTCTTTGTTATGACAGATCTACCAAACTAATAGAGTATATAGCACCAGGAAGCTCACATCCTAGCTTCTCATATCCCCAACTCCTGAATGTCCTGGCTGAGATACCTGGTTGTGCCAGCCTCAGCTTACTAGGCTGAGGAAACCAAAACACAATAAGGTTATAAAACTCACCTAAAGTCACACAATATTAAGTGGTGGAATCAAGATACAATATGATTCTATAACCTTAACTATAACATGCTATAGAGCCTCCCTACATTAGACTCCCTAGTAGACTTCTACCAGGATTTTCTAGGGTCACCCTAAACTCAGTATGTTCAAAGCTGAACCTCTAATCTCTACTCTTGCTATATTCCCATGTTGCTTAATAGCACCACCTCCATGCACACAGTTGCTCAAAGCAAACACTCAGGAACTATTCTCTCTCCCCATTCACCTCTCATGTTCAACTAAAAATCATATAAGCCCTGTTGATTTTTCTTTCTAAATTCCTGCTTCTCCATCCCCAATGCTAATGTATTCTGACCTTTATCATATCTTTCCTAGAGTACTGCATCACTGCCATGCCTCTCATGACTCCTGATACTCTCTACAATCTTTCTAAAGCACATGTCTCTTCATGTCATTCCCCTGCTTAATATTCTTCAATAATTCTCCTATTGCCTATAGAATAACTTTTATTGTGTACGCAAAATCTTTGATGATCTGACCCAAGAAGATTCATTTAGATTCACTCTCTACCACTTCCACTTGTTTATTCTCCAGTAATTGAACCCTAGATCCAACCCACTTTATTACTCCTCTGCTCTTTAGCACACATTGTTCTTTCTGTCTGAATGTCTTCCATATCACTTCTCTACCTGAAAAACTCCAAACAATATTTCAGAAAAATGTTCAATGCCTCTTTTTAAATTTTTCATAAATTAGCCAACAGATTTCAGCCTTTCATCTAAAATCCCATTGGAATTTTAATACTTTTTAATTATAGGAATTAACACAGGCTGGATGTGGTGGCTCACACCTGTAATCCTAGCACTTTGGGAGGCCGAGGCGGGAGGACTGCCTGAGTCCAGGAGTTGGAGGTTGCAGTGAGCTGTGATCATGCCACTGCACATCAACCTGAGTGACAGAGCAAGACCCTACTGTGTCTTAAAAAAAAAAAAAAGCCCAAAACAATTAACATAGTATATTGTATTTATGTGCTTGGATATTCAGTTTCCCATTAGATTGTAGGCAATTTGAGTGCAGGACATGGCATAGGTGTCTCATTCAGAAAGTATTTGTTGAATGAATAAACATATAATGCTTAGAAACTTCCAGTCTCAACATGTCTTTGAGCTGAGATCTTATTTTTTTAAACTATGTAGAACATCACCTCTATGTGCAACCAGTACTTTCAACTCAGTATGTCCATAACTGAACTCATTTTCCCCCACCTTCTTTCAAACCCCTTTCTGTATTCCCAAACTCTCATCTCTCTGCTTTTCCCCTTCCCCCTTTCATTCAGTTAACTCATGTTTAGTCTTAGCTGATAAGTCATTTATTCTAGGATGCTTTCCCTGGCTCCCTGTTTTATATTAAGATCCTCTTTTGGCTGTCCCACAGCACCATGAATGTTATCTTAACACTTATCAAGATCTACTGTGATTACTTGCTTAGTTATTTTACCTCCTCACACCAACATCAGCTTGGAAACAGGGACCCTTACACAGTACTGCTGCAGGACTATACACTGGGAAAAGGGAAATAATCAGATCTTTTGGGAATTACTGGACACAAGCTCTGAACTGTCACTAATTCCTGGAGATCCAAAGCATCACTGTGGTCTGTAAATCAGAGTAGGAGCTTATGGAGGTCAGATTATCAGTGGAGTTCTAGCTCAGGTCTGTGTCACAGGGGACCCAGTGGGTTTCTGAACCCACCCTGTTGTTATTTCCTCTGTTCAGAATGCATAATTGAAACAAAACTTGGAGCTACCAGCAGCAGCCCACTGAAGCATGCCCAACCTCGAGCTTCTCCTCTGGTGGAACTGTTAAGTCCTCCTGAGTCCTGGACTTCCCTTTGGTTGATGATCCTCGATTTATTCTGAGTGGTTCTTCTCCTAGGAAGTTATTGTTTAGTAATCCTAATTCTAGTTCAGAGATGCATTCTAAAAGGTCTTCTCTATTGCTTTCATCCCCAAATTAATCTCAATTGGCTTGTCTGTGTGCATTTGTGTGAGGAACTGAATTGTTGTTTTCATAGATAAATGAGAGACCTGAAAGGGCATTTTGCTCCTCCCAGCTGAAAGGCACCCCTGGGTGACCACGGGGTTCATAGGAGTGTCTAGGGCATTGACTCCCTACAACATGCAGTGGCCCTACAGAAAAATCCCCAACAAAAATTAATTTAAAAAATATTCATCCATGAAATGCCTATAAGGGCTGCTTACCTGGCATTTTGAGCCCTCTCAGAAGTAACAGACCTCTGAAGAAAGAAACTAAAACACATAAGAGGGTGGAAATGACTCAGTGGTGACACACTGTGGAGTCCGGCCTGCAAGCAGCACACATTGATTCACCACACAAAAACCCTAGACCACAGCTTAGTTCTTCCTTCTAAGAAAAAAAAAAAAAAAGTGGGAAACAAATAATCTAAGAATAAGGAGAAAACAAAGAGAATGACTCCTTTTTGAGCACTGTAGGTTTTATGGCAGCTCTACTGCCAAAGTTTATGTAAAATGGAAGTAATACGGTCTTTGTGCACATTTACACTAAGGAAAAAGAGCCCTAAGGCCAACATGGAAACGATAAAGTTCCTAAGTGCTCTATTTTTGTTATTATTTTTTTCTGCCTGCTTTAAATCTGCTGTTACTTTTCTATTAAGATAAAAACCACTGTTTGGATCTAACAGGTTTTTATGCAAGCCAGTGATTTTGTATTTACGTCATGGCTAAAGTTCTGAAGTAAAAGCTATAGGATCTTTGTGTATGTGTGTGTATATATTTAAAAGGCCTTTATAATTATACAACTTTATGTTTAGTTGGCAGTTAAATCCACTTTAATTTCCCTCTAGCACACCAGACTTTTTATATCTGTACCTTATGATATAAATTTTGCTATCTGATTTTCACCTGAGTTGTTTTCCTTTAATATACTTTTTTTTTTTTTTTTTTGAGATGGAGAATTTCTCTCTTGTCGCCCAGGCTGGAGTGCAATGG
Organism: Cheracebus regulus; assembly: GCA_963574635.1. Taxonomy (NCBI): domain Eukaryota; kingdom Metazoa; phylum Chordata; class Mammalia; order Primates; family Pitheciidae; genus Cheracebus; species Cheracebus regulus. Next base: position 12,820 of record CAUYQU010080669.1, on the reverse strand, counting down.
CACAATCTCAGCTCACTGCAACTTCCACCTCCCGGGTTCAAGCGATTCTCCTGCCTCAGCCTCCTGAGTAGCTGGGATTACAGGTATGCACCACCATGCCTGGCTAATTTTTGTATTTTGAGTAGAGACAGGGTTTCTACATGTTGGTCAGGCTGGTCTCGAACTCCTGACCTCAGGTTATCTGCCCACCTTGGCCTCCCAAAGTGCTGAGATGACAGGTATGAGCCACCTTGCCCAGAAGTAAAATCTTTAATAAATAAACTGACTTTAAAGTTATTGGTAAAATAATATTAGAATAGCTTAAGAATCTTTTTTGCATTTATTGATCAAGTGGTTTCGTGTTTATTCCTTCAGAATACTGTAAGATTTGCTTCATAAGGGTTATAAAACTATGGAGCCCAGCCAAAGACAGAATGATTGTTGCTTATGAAATATTGTTGGCTAATGAAAATAGCTAAATCCTGAGTTATTGGTATAAATAACCTTAAATTTAACCATAAGTTTTTTTTTTTTTTTTTTAGATGGCGTCTCTCCCTCTCACCTAGGCTGGAGTGCAGTGGCACGATCTCGGCTCACTACAACCTCTGCCTCCCAGGTTCAAGTGATTCTCCTGCCTCAGCTTCCCAAGTAGCTGGGATTATAGGCATGCGCCACCATGCCCGGCTAATTTTGTATTTTTAGTAGAGACAGGGTTTCTCCATGTCAGCCAGGCTGGTCTTGAACTCCCGACCTCAAGTGATCTGCCCACATTGGCCTCCCAAAGTCCTGTGATTACAGGTGTGAGCCAGTGTGGCTGGCTAAAATTCTACTTTTCAATGATAACAACTGAACTAGAGAATGTCTACTTGAAGGGGCCTTTACTGCCTTGCAATGGAATGTTAACTGAGGCTACCCCTATGCTAATGGAGATAATGTTTTCCAGAAGAGTTCCATAATAAAATAAAAATGGTTTACATAAAATCTTGCTACCTGATAAGCAGAGACCCTCCTTCCTAGGACTAATTATGAGGAGCTGCTAAATTCTACAGTGCCTGACAGCTGTCATGAGCTGTTGGGTTTGTAAATGGTATTTCTAAGGTAAACAAACATCTTGTTTAAATGCTGCTGCTCTGGTTAAAGGAGGGTCAAGAAAATGTTTTTCTTTTAAGTTATTTGGGTGAAGTATGTTTCTATAAGCAAAGTTACCTTTCTGAGTTCTCCAAAATTCAAATAGTAATTTTATGACAATATAGTTGTTTGCATAAATTTAATAAGAGTTTTAAAACAAAACAATTGGAGACACTGGTTATTTTACCAAGACTTAAACTAAAATAGACTATTTTTAGGTAAAGTTACAGCAAAGCCAACTTAAAGGGAGTCTATATAGCCAACTAATTATTGCTGCATTTTATGCAAATAATCAGGCAAGCATAATAAAGCCTAAAACTTACCTTGCACACAATTGGTCTTGCTATAATTTCTCTTTAATAGAAAAAAAAGAGGCTACAGAAATTGTTTCAAAGGAAAGTCATAACACTTAACAGTAGATTTCAGTTGTAACTTGTTTTTTTGAGTGCAAATTAAATCATTGTTTCTTGGCTACAGTAATCCTCTAGAGAGTACCAGATTATAATTTTCCCTCGTATTTTTAGTTGGTGCCCTAATGGAATAGGTTCCCTTGTAGGGAGAAGACTCCATAAGTGCTGAGGCAGGAGCCAAAAGCCTCACCCTATTTCTATATAAATAATGAAGAAGAAAGTAACTAGAAATATAACTGTAGTAGTTATTAGTTATTCATAAGTGATCTTAATTCTTTTACTAATGCCTCTCAGGTCAGAAGTGTGAACCTGAGGCAACACTGTAAAGTGAATGACTCTAAAGCAAGATGCTTTAAGTCCTCTGTCATGCCCGCATAAGGGCTGCTGGAGGGCGCCTTGGCTGAGTGGCAGCGCTGGGAAAGTGCCCGCTGTTTAGCCAGTTAGGGAAGGAGATGTCCAAAATAGCTGAGATGTCTCCTTCCTCAGAGGAGTTAGGAGAAAACTCCGCTTCTCCAAGCTCTTTTGGTAGGCCTGACGTTGTCAGGGAAGCCCACAGACATTTGGGGGCTTAAATGTCTCTATGTGATGCTGTGCTTCAGTGGTCACGTTCCATGTCAACCTCATGATCTCCTTCTGCACCTGGTTCCTTTTTTCTTGTAAGAATTAATCAGTAAAAGTAATGTAAATCTTAATGTCTTTGTGACAAGTATGGAAAAAGTGCTGACGCATTATGCCCCTTACCTCATCTTGGCTGCTGAAAATTCCTGAGCCCCTACCTGTATGACACGTGATGTATCTGACCCTGCCCCCAGTTGCTGACCACCAAGGCCACGCCCTACCTACGCCCTATTTTCCCTGCCCCCAGCTTTTGTACTCAATAAAAGTCAGAGTGTGTGGACACTTGGAGCCACTGCAGGACTCCACAATTTGGTTGGCAGTGGACCCCCGAGCCCAAACTCTCTTTTCGCTCTCTCTGTGTCTTGTGTCTTTTACTTCTACAATTTCTTGTCTCCTGCACCAGCAGGGAGGGGCTCGGCTGGACCCTACATTCCTTTTTATGTTCTGACACACAAATTACTCTTATAATTGTCAAACTTATCTCTCCTCATTTTACTTCGAAGGAACCAAAATCATGGTATTCTGAAGATCAGAGATATGAATTTCCCTCATGTGGCATCCCACTGGGCCTGGATCTGTTTCACTGCAAATGCTCTGGTGCTAACACTATACAATCACCCTCCCTCTATGCCCAGGGACTATCACAGAAGAGTCAACAGTGTGAGAATGTAAGGGCCAGTTTTGAGGGATAAAATTAGGTCAAGGTCAAACCCTTCAAATAAAGAAGGGATACAAAGATGCCTAAAGACCTGGTAAAAACAAGTTTGGTTGCCTTCTAAACTATTATGTGTCACCTTTGCATTCACCTCAACCATAAATAATTTTCTGCTTAATATAGACTTAAAGGAAAATATTTACTAACAGGATAAAAATACCTTATAACAAAGCCTCCTGGGCATAATACTCCCAAATATGAGTTGTGAAGATAAATTATTATCTATCCACATATTTTTAATTAGTTTTCAGAACAATGCTTTTTTTTTTGAGACTGAGTGTTGCCCTGTCGCCCAGGCTAGAGAGCAGTGGCATGATCTCAGCTCACTGCAGCCTCCGCCTCCCGGATTCAAGTGATTCTCCTGCCTCAGCCTCCCGAGTAGCTGGACTACAGGTGCACCACCACGCCTGGCTAATTTTTGTATTTTTGGTAGAGACGGGGTTTCACTATGCTGGCCAGGCTGGTCTCAAACTCCTGACCTCAGGTGATCCACCCCACTCAGCCTCCCAAAGTGCTGGGATTACAGGTGTGAGCCCCTGCACCCAGCCCAGAACAATGCTTGTATTTTCTATAGCTAATTGCTATAAGTCTATAATAAAAAAAACAAGCTTACAGTAGCTTAATACATAGAAGTTCTAAATAAGTCAGTCTTGTTACTTTGCATCTGGTTTTGTCTCTTGGCTTTTTATTTAAAATAATAATTTAAAGAGGTAATGAATGCCTGTTCACATCCATTCCTATCTGGCCTAGAACAATTAATTGGCTATAAGTCTTTTGATTCTTAAGGCCCTTGGCCAGAGGGAGTCCTGCTGAGGGACAAAAAAAATGACACTATAGAATTATATGACTTCTCCTGTGACAAAACATCCTTTTCGCTCCCAAATATCAGTATACAGTGCATACAAAAGTGGTGGGAAAAATAGATTTGTCTACTGTTAACAAGTCCTATGACAATTTAGATACTGAGGACCAGATGTTCCCTGCATTTGATTTGTACCCTCCTTAGCATGTTATACTTATGGAGACAAATTGGCCAAAAGAGAGATTAAATTTATTGGATTCTGATTTTTTTTTTTTTTTTTTTTTTAGACAGTCTCGCTCTGTTGCCCGGGCTGGAGTGCAGTGGTGCGATCTAAGCTCACTGCAACCTCCACCTCCCAGGTTCAAGCGATTCTCCTGCCTCAGCCTGGATTCTGATTTAATGTCAGTCCTACAATCCTTAAATAAGATTTATCGCAAGGTTCAGATAACCCTTGATAAGGAGGGTAAACACATTGTGAGTCTGATCAAAGAATATGATGATGTATGCAAGGCTTTTTTTGTTTTTTTAGCTAGTTGGATTGTTTACTGCCCTCTGATTCTGCCTATAATCTTCTTGGATGCCTAATCTTCACTATCTTTATGACATCTGTCACTGTATTAGCATTATATATCTCTTGTAAATGTTATGCCAGATACAGCAAAAGGAAAAGGCACAATTAAAGGCCTGGATTGTGATAGCTCACAAAATAGATCTAATCAGGGATGTTTTGTTTTAGATTAAACCGTAGGCCTGACTCCATCTCATCCTTTAAACAACTGACTATTATATCAGGTCAGACTGTCAGAGGTGTGTGAACCAGAGCAACTCCATCTTGAATAGGAGTTGGGTAAAATAAGGCTGAGACACACTGGGCTGCATTCCCAGATGGTTAAGGCATTCTAAGCCACAGAATAAGACAGATCAGCACAAGATATACATCATAAAGACCTTGCTGATGAAACAGTTTGCAGTAAAGAAGCTGGCTAAAACCCACCAAAACCAAGATGGTGACCAGAGGTGACCTCTGGTCATCCTCACTGCTGCACTCCCATCAGCATCATGACAGTTTATAAATGCCATGGCAATGTCAGGAAGTTATCCTATATGGTCTTAGAAGGGGAGGCATGAATAATCCACCCCTTGTTTAGCATATCATCAAGAAATAACCATAAAAATGGGCAACCAGCCGTCCTCAGGGCTACTCTGCTATGGAGTAGCCATTCTTTTATTCCTTTAGTTTCCTAATAAACTTGCTTTCACTTTACGTTATAGGCTCACCCTAAATTGTTTCTTGTGCGGAATCCAGGAACCCTCTCTTGGAGTCTGGATTGGGACTCTTTTCCTGTAACAATACCATATTCTACTTCTATGATCCATTATCACTAATATTTAAAACTATTACATCTGACAGGTACTGACTGATGTATCCCTAGAAAGTATAAAAGTGAGCTGTGCCTGCCAGCTTTGAGCATATGTCCTCAGGACCTCCTGAGACTGTCACAGGTGCATCCTTAACCTTGGCAAAATAAACTTTCTAAATTGATTGAGACTATCTCAGAAACTCAGATACTTTTGGGTTCACACGTCCTACCTGAGATTTTCTCCATCTCTTCCAATAGTTTTTCCAAGTCCTTATTCAGATCTGACAGCATTTTCGGCATGTTGTCATAGTTTCTTTCCTCAGGGTCAGCATCAGCCATCTAGGGAATGCACAGAAGCTGCAGTGAGACAGACCCACATTTCAATTCCAGCTTCACTGGTTATAACTCAGTGATTTATCCAAGGAATTCTTTCCCCATCTCTCAGATTCAGACAATACCACTTACTTCACAGGGCTGTTGTAAAGGTTAAATGGGAACATGTCTAACGAGCCCAGCATAGCTTTTGGCACACATAAGTTGTCTTTCCCCTTTCTTCCATCCTTGCCATACAAACATAGCTGAAGGCTGCAGTGATTAACAGAGAAAACATCTTCATCATCATAAGGGAAAAAGTCTGCCATAATGTTAACATAATAGTGGAATTTATTCTGGCAAAACTGTATTGAGTACCCACTAAGATGCAAGCTATTGTGCTGATATGTTATAAAGATACAATCCCTGCACCTAAGAAATTTCTTGTGCAATATGGGAGTAAGTCATACATAGCATATGACAAACCAGAATGTGACAGATGCGAAAGCAGATACATAAATAGCAGTTAATGTAATAATTACAGATATCAAGCTATGGGAGCCTGGAGGAGGGTAAGTTTAATTTTAAAAAATGAAATGATTCACACATTTAAAAAAATTATTATCAACTTAACTTTCCAGAAGAATTCTCCTGGGCATTAGAGGCAGTGCCCCATAGAGACTGTCCTGGTTCTGGAACAGAACTGCCTGGGTTCAAATCTTGGTTCCACCACCTATCAGCAGTGTTACCTTTGGCAACTTACACATCTTCTCAACAATTTTTCTGTGATTTTTTTAAAGTTTTTTTTTGTTTGTTTGTTTTCAAGATGCACTTTCGCTCTTATTGCCCAGGCTAAAATGCAATGGCGTGATCTCTGCACATTGCAACCTCTGCTTCCCAGGTTCAAGTGATTCTCCCGTGTCAGCCTCCCAAGTAGCTGGAATTACAGGCATGCACCACCATGCTTGGCTAATTTTGTATTTTTAGTAGAGACGGGATTTCTCTGTGTTGGTCAGGCTGGTCTCTAACTCCTGATCTCAGGTGGTCTGCCGGCCTCGGCCTCCCAAAGTGCTGGGATTACAGGCATGAGCCATTGCGTCCGGCCAAGTTTTGTATTTTTTAAAAGAGAATTATTAGTGGTACCTGTATCTTGTGGAGTTTTGGGAGGATTAATTGAAATAAATTATATACTATTCAGCACAGTACCTACCATAATGAGCACTTAATAAATCATATCTATTGTTATTTAAAATATCGAACTATAATTAAATCACTCCAGATCCTTTCCTAATCTTTATTAATATATATTAATTCATTCTGTTAATATTTGATGCTCACCTATTTATATACAAGGCATGAGTAAGAAAGGAGAGAAATAGATTAATAATGTTGTAAGAGCTGTCAGGGAACTTGTAACCCTATGAAGGTGAAGGAATGAGCCAGATAAGCATAAAATAGGAAGGAATGGGCCACAGATCCTGTGGCATTGTTCCCACTGAACATGTGGGGAAAAGCTTCCTGGCCTTTGATTCAGAGTTACAAGCCTCCACTCAGTTCTCCTGTGACTTCCTGGGCCTCCCTCATAATGGTACCTCTTAGCTGGTATTGTAATTGTGGACTCTCTACCTCCCCAACTAGACTGTGAGGTGCTGGAGAGCAGAGGTTATCTTTTCAATGAACTATTCCTAGTGTTCAGCTCAGGGCTAGGAAAATAGCAAGTGTTTAATAAATGTTGGCTGAATAAAGGACTATTGTAAAACTCTAATTCTAAAAGCAAATTGTGATCTTGGCCAGGCACGGTGGCTCATGCTTGTAATCCCAGCACTTTGGTAGGCCAAGGTGGGTGGATCACCTGAGGTCAGGAGTTCGAGACCAGCCTGGCCAACATGGTGAAACCTCATCTCTACTAAAAATATGAAAATTAGCCAGGCATGGTGGTAGGCACCTGTAATCCCAGCTACTGGGGAGGCCGAGGCAGGAGAACTGCTTGAACTCGGGAGGCGGATGTTGCAGTGAGCCAAGATCATGCCATTGCGCTCCAGCCTGGGCGACAAGAGTGAAACTCCATCTCAAAAAAAGAAAAGAAAAAAAAAAAGAAAATTATGATCTTTTCCCTCTTGCAATCCTCCCTGTTAAGGGTAGAGATTCTGAGGGAGAAGCAAAGGGCCCTCCAGGAAGCTTGAGAGGCAGATCTGAGAACAAAGGTACAGGGGGCAGGGTATATGGTCTTTTGGGATCTGTAAAGGAGCTACCTTTGTGGGCATGGAGTCATCCCATATGCAGGGACCCCATCCTGCTTTTTGGTAAGTAGGAATAATTTGCTAAGAGTGAGTGGGGAGGTACAGGCAGGTGGCAGGACAGGTGGCTAATAGAGGGTGATGGGAGGAAGAAATGTCTGGAATACTTTTCTTGATCCTCTCCTATAGCTATTTCCTCTCCTTCGTTACCCAGCCAGGCCTTACACATTTGCCTGTCCTCCTTACTCCACTGTTATTTGGCATCTGTCTCTGCCACTCACTGACAATGCTCTCACCAAAGTCATAACTGACACTCTCAGAGGACTTTCTGTCTTTCATTTCACTTCTCTGCAGCACTGACATTTGGCCATTTTTTCCTGCTCAAAATCCTCTTCTCTTGAAGTTTCAACCTTGTTCTCTTCAAGCTCTGTCCACCTCTGGTATTTCCTTCCTTGTTCTTTCTTGGCTTTCTCTTTTGCTGGCTCTAATGTGTCAAGGGAGGGTCCCTTCAGCCCCTTCTCTTCGCAGTGCACACTCTTTTTTTTTTTCTTGAGACAGAGTCTTGCTCTGTCACCCAGCCTGGAGTGCAGTGGCGTGATCTTGGCTCACTGCAACCTCCACCTCCCAGGTTGAAGCAATTCTCCTGCCTCAGCCTCCCAAGTAGCTGGGATTACAGGCACCTGCCACCATGCCTGGATAATTTTTGTATTTTTAGTAGAGACAGGATTTTGCCATGTTGGCCAAGCTGGTCTCAAACTCCTGAACCTCAGGTAATCCACCAGCCTTGGCCTCCCAAAGTGCTGGGATTATAGGTGTAGGCCACCGTGCCTGGCCAGGACTTTGATTTTTATTCTGAGTGACATGAGGAAACAACGAAAAAGGTGTTGACACAGGTGATATGATTTGAATAATGACTTAAAAGGATCACTCTGGCTTTTATGTTGAGAATAGACTTAGGGGTGGAGAGGGTGGAACAGGGAGAGCAGTTAGAAGGTAGCTGCAAAACTCCAGGTAAGGGATGATGGGGCTTGGACCACAGTGTTGGAAGTGGAGTTAGTGGCTGGGCTCAGTGGCTCACGCCTATAATCCCAGAACTTTAGGAGGCTGAAGCAGGGGGAGCACGAGGTCAGGAGTTTGAGACCAGCCTGGGCAATATGGTGAAATCCTGTCTCAACTAAAAATACAAAAATTAGCCAGGCATGGTGGCGTGCGCCTGTAGCCCCAGCTACTCAGGAGGCTGAGAAAGGAGACTCACTTGAACCCGGGAGGCGGAGGTTGCAGCGAGCCGAGGTCATGCCACTGCACTCCAGTCTGGGCAACAGAGCAAGACTCCCTCTCAAAAAAAAAAAAAAAAAAAAAAACAAGAAGTGGAGGTAGTGAGATGTGAACAGATTCTGGATATGTTATGAAAACAGAGCCGATAGTATTTGCTGACATCCAAATGGAAATATGAATGTGGAGTGCAGTGAAAAGCCTGGTTAAGTACACTTACTTGGGAGTTATCAGAGTATAGATAACATTTACAGCCACAGGACTAGTTGAGATCACCTAGGAAATCAGGGTAGATGGAGGAGAGGTCTAAGCTCTCCAATATCTAGAGTCTGGGAAGATGAAGAGGAACCAGCAAAGGAGACCAAAAAGCAGCAGCCAGTGAGGTACAAGCTGAGCCAAGAGAGACTGATGTTTTGGAAGTCAAGTGAAGAAAGTAAACAAGAAGTAATAAATTGTGTTGCCTATCAAGTAGTATTAGGATTAAAAAGTGACACTGGGCTGGGCACGATGGCTCATGCCTTGTAATCCTGGCACTTTGGGAGGCCAAGGTAAGTGGATCATTTGAGTTGAGTTTAGTACCAGCCTGGCCAACATGGTGAAACCCCATCTCTACTAAAAATTAAAAAAAAATAGTGGGGCCTGGTGGTGCACACCTGTAATCCTAGCTACTCGGGAGGCTGAGGCAAGAGAATCACTTAAACCCAGGAGGCAGAAGTTGCAGTGAGCTGAGATTGCACCACTGCACTCCAGCCTGGGCAACAGAGCAAGACTCTGTCTCAAAAATAATAATAATAAAAGTGACCACCAGATTTGACAATCTGGAAGTCACACTGGCAATCTTGATAAGAGCTATTTTCATGGAGTGGCTGGGACAAGAGCTTGATTTAAATGTTTCTAAAGAGAGGGAAGAAGTAGAAACTGGTGAGTTTTGCTTCAAAGAGAAGCAGAGAAACATGCCAGTACCTGGAATGTAATGTAGAGTCACAGAGGTATTTTGTTTTAAGTTTGGAGATATACACTAGTGTCAAAGATTACAATATTTGGGCATGGCAGGCCCGGGCACCGTAGCTCATGCCAGTAATCCCAGTTCTTTGGGAGGTTAAAGCAGGAAAAATGCCTGAAGCCAGGAATTAGAAACCAGCCTGGACAACAGTCTATACAAAAAAAATTTAAAAATAGTTGGGTGTGGTGGTGCACACCTGCAGTCCTAGTCATTCAGGAGACTGAGGTGGGACAACTGTGCCACAGCATTCTAGTCTAGGCTGCAGAGCAAGATCTGCAAGGTCTCCTCTGCAAAAGAAAAAAGGCTCAGTAAATTCAGGATATTTGATTTGGGTGTCACTCGGCAACTTGGTGAGATGTTTCAGGAGAGCCATAAAAGTGAAAAGATTTCCATGAATTAAACAATTAATGGATCATTAGACAAAATGGACAGTGTGTACAGATTTAGATGGGAAGGGTAGAAAAAACCAGAGAACTGGAAGGTGTTATAGAGTGAAGGTTTTTTGTTTTTTGAATTCTTCATGTTTCTAGGCTGTGTGGAAAGAGCTAGTTGGACAGAAAAGCCTGAAGAGGCCGGGCACAGTGGCTCATGCCTGTAATCCCACCACTTGGAAAGCCGAGGCAGGCATTCATGAGGTCAAGAGTTCGAGACCAGCCTGACCAACATGGTGAAACCCTGTCTCTACTAAAGATACAAAAAGTTAGCCGGACGTGGTGGCACTCGCCTGTAATCCCAGCTACTCAGGAGGCTGAGGCAAGAGAATCACTTGAACCTGGGAGGCAGAAGTTGCACTGAGCTGAGATCATGCCATTGCACTCCAGCCTGGATGGCAGGACGAGACTGTCTCAAAAAAAAAAAAAAGAGGCTGGGCGAGGTGGTTTACGCCTGTAATCCCAGCCCTTTGGGAGGTCAAGGTGGGTGGATCACCTGAGGTTGGGAGTTCAAGACCAAGATGGAGAAACCTCGTTTCTACTAAAAATACCAAATTAGTCGGGCGTGGTGGCACATGCCTGTAATCCTAGCTACTTGGGAGGCTGAGGTAGGAGAATTGCTTGAACCCAGGAGGCAAAGGTTGTGGTGAGCTGAGATCATGCCATTGCACTCCAGCCTGGGCAACAGGAGCAAAACTCTATCTAAAACAAACAAACAAACAAACAAAAAACAAGTCTAAAGAATCAGAAGAAAGGGTAGCTGACGGTGGACTGGTCTCTGACATGTAAAGGGTCGTTTTAACCTATGAGGGTAAGGGAAGGTAAGGAGGTACGGATAGAGTAAGGTAGGTAGAGGTCAAGCTAGGATGGCAAGAGGGGAACTCATCCCTGATGGTCTCTAACTCCCTCATAAATGGCAATGAAAAGTTTCTTCTTGTGACAACAGACATTCTTGGTTTGAGAATGATAAGGGTTTAGCGAAGCTGTATGCCTCCCTAGGGGCACTTAGGCATGTGGCTGAGGCCACATGGCTAGTGTCCTTAGGACCCTAGGACAGTACAGAGACAATGGATGGAGTGTAGAAGACCTGGGGACGTAGACATATATGCAGTGGATGGACAAGGTAAGGACACTGAGGGCACAAGTATGAGAGTAGTTTAAGGAGAGGTTAAGATGATGGTTGGGATTAAGCAGAGACAGAAAAGACAAGTATCCTGGTCAGGTGCAGTGGCTCATGTCTCTAATCCTAACACTCTGGGAGGCTGAGTGTGGCCGGATCACCTGAGGTCGGAAGTTCAAGACCAGCCTGACCAACATGGAGAAACCCCATCTCTACTAAAAATACAAAATTAGCCAGGTGTGGTAGCACGCGCCTATAATCCCAGCTACTCGGGAGGCTGAGGCAGGAGAATTGCTTGAACCCGGGAGGCGGAATTGCAGTGAGCTGAGATCGCGCCATTGCACACTAGCCTGGGCAACAAGAGTGAAACTGACTCAAAAAAAAAAAGAAAGAAAAAGAAAAAAGAAAAGACATGTATCCTTTATAAATGGGGAACTGGGGTGGCCCCAAGTAGATTTGGGGGTAAAGATGAGACTGCTAGAAGGATGGAGGCTGTGAGAGTGGCACTGGATCTTAGAGGAGGGATAGATCTGAAAAGCAGATCCAGGGAGAGGGTGTGAGAGCTGATGTGGAGGAAGCAGCCACAGGATTAGAATTCACGAAACTTCTTCCCTGATGAGGTTGCCTGGCATGACTGGCACTGGGTGGAGTAAGAGGCCTGAGCTCGCACCAAAGCACAGTGGAACAGGGCCTAGGAGGGTGGCAGGAGTGTGGGGTCTGGGTTGGGTATCACTTTGGGTGTGAAAGATGTGGGTTGAGGAAGTCAGAGCCAAGAGTCTGCTTTGTGGTCTGAGTGTCTTGCCTGGTACAAAGAGTTTCTAATAGAGTCTGGGATCCCTTTCAGAATAAGAAAGGTGAGGGGATAAGAGGGACGCTTGATGCAGAGATGTGCTCCTTTGTATGGGGTGAGAGCAGCACAGGAAGGGAATGTGCATGTGATGTAGGGAGGGAAGTTTTGGAGTTAGGGCTATGAAAAGTCTGGGCCGGTCCTGAAGTACAGATGGGAGGAAGCCAGAGTGTTTGGGAACTTGGGGTGTGAGGTGGTGTGGACTCCTGGGGTTCCAGGTGTGGGAGGTAGAAGGGTAAGAGGGCCATGTTGTGTGGAATGCAAAGCCCAGGGTTTGTAGAGTTCAGGATCCGGCATGTATGGTGTGAGGAGATGAACGTGAGATGTAAGGGGGTGGGGGACTGAGGTGAGAAATGTGGGGTGAGAGGGGTAGGTAGGGTGAGGGGTGTGGAGGAGAGTGGGGTACGGGGTGTGCAGTGAGGAGAGGGGCTGACGGGTGAGGTGGGGTGGAGGGGTGAGGGGGGTGAGGTGGATGAGTCAGGAGAGGCAGGCGAGGGCCGAGGCGGGCGAGGGGCGAGGCGCGCGAGCGGTGAGGCCATAGCGGCGAGGGGCGAGGGGAGAGCGGCGCGGTGGGAGCGGGGCGGC
>CAUYQU010080668.1:0-67040 GCA_963574635.1 Cheracebus regulus | reverse complement strand
CCCCCAGGCTGGACTGTTTTGGGGCAATCACTGGAGCCTCACCCTCCTGGGCTAATGTGATCCGCCTGCCGCAGTCTCCCAAATAGCTGGGAATACCGGCACACGCCACCATGACGGACTTTTTTTTTTTTTTTTTTTTTTTTTGATAGAGACAGTTTGTTGCCCAGGTTGATCTTGAACTTCTGAGCTCAAGTAGTCCACCTCCCTCAGTCTCCCAAAATGTTGGGATTATGGGCGTTGGTTTTCTCTTCCCTTTTAAAAGGCATGAAATAGTAATACTCTCCTTCAACTCATTTTCAGCTCATATAAATTTTTTTCCCTCAGGTTCTGTTTGTTGTGGCCTGATGCTAACAATGTTTTCTTAAAGGTCTAAAGGAAATATTTTTTCTGACATAATATTCTGTGCACTGCAGAAGGTCTTTTCTTTTGACCTTTAGTAACTGGCCTAACAGATTTTACATTTTATCAAAATAATTCCTATGCAACTATTATTAAGCTTGGCTTGCTTAGGAAAAACAGAGATTAAGGAAGATTTCATTTTGCCTGTAATCCCAGCTACTTGGGAAGCCAAGGCAGGAGAATCACTTGAACTTGGGAGGTGGAGATTGCAGTGAGCTGAGATCGAGCCATTGTACAGCAGCCTGGGTGACAAGAGTGAACCTCTGTCTCAAAAAAACACAAAACAACAACAACAACTTTTTTTTAAAATTAAGGTTATTACATCCATGTACATTCCTGTAAAGTCCTTGTGACATTGAGTTACAGGGCTTTGACTCCTGTGTCTGAAAAGAACACCAAGTCCTGCTAAATCTCCAACACTGACAGCCAGTAAACCCTCATCTTCAGGCATGGTAGAAGATGCCAATCAAAATAAACTTCATTCCTGAGACACAGTGCCAGACGTTAAAGCTATTCAACTCCTCAAGGCCCAGGGACTATCACAGAAGAGATGGGTATTTGAGATTGTAAGGGCTAATTTTGAAAGATAAAATAAGTTCAGTTTCTTTATAAAGGAACCATTAATGTCAAAGGGACACTGATGCAAGATATGTGTATGGGCCCCTGTTTAGATTAACAAGGTTTCTCGAAGCATTAACTGACCCCTTAATAAAGGTTATGAAAGTTGTATCTTATGATCAAGATTAAAATTTTATAAATTGCTTATAAAATTTTGAAAAACAAATTTAATTGGCTTTATGTCATTTTCATTAGGGATTATTGTTTGAAAAATTAAGTCTCCCTTCTCAAAGAATGAAAATTTTCATCTGTTTTGAAATCCTTGAGTTACCACTTTGATTAAATGAATGGCTTATTTTACAATGACCTGTGATCCTATTTTGTGACATCAAGTGTTTTAAACCTTTGATATTTGACAAACTTTCCAAAATCAGATTACAAATTATGTCTTTTCCTGACCTAATTAATCCTTTAAGATATTATTAGTAGGCTCCCTAAAGTCAAAAAATGACATATTTGGCTTGTTTGGTATAAAAATTATACAGGAAGCATTGTCGAATATGAAATGGTGTTTGGTTTTCTTTGTGCTGTATTCGAATACATGTTATTTGCTATGTTTTCCAAAATTATGGTAAACTCCATAATTTGGTAAACTCCAGAATTATGTTAAACTACAATTCTGATATGACTTAGTGTAAATTATCAGCAATAACTATAATTGTTCTATTAAATTATTGTGTGTCACAGAGGCAACACATTTGCTTGTCAATTGTTTCTTTGACTATAGCTACCCTAAAACTTGTTGTCATCCATGAACAATTGTTGTGTTGTTTTGGTCCTCTTTAGAAGGTGATCTTATATATAGCTATAAAAACCTAAGAGGTGCTCCTGAATGCAGGTTTCTGATAACTTTGGAGATTGTGACATGAGAATAGAGGAAAAGACTTTCAGGATTTACAGCAAGCTGAAATGTTCATGAATATCAGAACAGGAATTAGCTGCATGGACTGAACTAATAGAAGGCTGAAGTAATCTTTTTGACTATTTGCTTAAAACATTGTTGATCTTTTGTTTTGTTTTTTAGAGTCAAGGAAACTTTTCTTTTGAGCTATTCCAGCTTTTTAACAATTAGGTATGCGCCTATGAACAAAATTTGGAGCATATTTGTTATTTGTTTCTCTCTACCTGATTTATCCAGAATTTGAAAACTATTTGTGAATATTCTTAATTTATGGCAATATAGTTACTTGCATAAGTGCAATAAGAATCTGTCTTCATTTGTAACATGACACAGTTGAAGAAACTGGTTATTTTGCCAGGGTTTTGACTGGAATGGTATGCTTTCCTCTAAGAAATCAAAATTGACTTGTAGAGCCAATAAAAGCCTCTGTGGGAAAACTGGCCTCACACCTTGTCTACACAGTCTCTTTACAGGGTTCCTAACTTGTAGTAAGCAAAGAATATCATTTCCTGACAGGCCCAGGAACCCCATGTTATCTTGAGGAGAATAATTCGTAAAACTCCTAGGTATTTGATGGTAACAAATCCATGTCTGAGCTTGGCTTTAAAAAAAAGTCTCATCTGAGATTCCTTCTATAGAACTAAGTTCCATCAAAGCCAATTTATAAAGCCTATGTGAAAAATAATTACTTCTGCACTTTATACAAATAATCTGGTCAAGTATGATAAAGCAAATTGATCCATTATAATATGTCTTTAGTAAAAATGGGAAACTAGAGAGCAAAAAATTATGTTTCAAAAACTAGTGTACACCTATTGTTAGATTCTAGTCTTACCTAATGTTTTTCAATTTTTATTTTTATTTTTGGTTTGGACTGAATTCTAATTTTTCCTGGCTACAAGGCTTCAAAATAATGTTTTCACTTTTTTTATTCTTTCTTTTATTTCCACCCCCCGCCCCCCATTTCCCTAATTTGAAATAACTGAAAATTAAGCC
The DNA here is from genome assembly GCA_963574635.1 of Cheracebus regulus. NCBI lineage: Eukaryota > Metazoa > Chordata > Mammalia > Primates > Pitheciidae > Cheracebus > Cheracebus regulus. Next base: position 64,126 of record CAUYQU010080668.1, on the reverse strand, counting down.
GTGCTATCTTAAAGCCCTGCTAACTGAATCTAGGAAACTTAAACTTCAGAAGAAAAAGACAGCAACCTATTTACATATGTGAGCCACTTTCATACCTGCCTACTGATGTATGTACTTCAGAGGAATGTGGCCTATATTGACTGTCCAGGATTATTCTTTTGTTTTTTGCTGCTTTTCTCCCTTTCTCCCCCTATTTTCTCTTCATTGGACATGAGACTTCTCAATTTGCTAAAAATGAGCTTTCCTAATAACTTGGGACCTATCCACCTAGGAATAAATCATCCTAGTCGTAATGGATCAGATGAAACCTGAGACCAGAAACTCATTTTCTTCTAAAATACTTTCTCCAAAAGAATTTTAAAAAGAAAATGGGGAAAATGTGAAAGGAAAATAAATCTAGGGGTCCCAAACGCTAAAGGGAAAGGTCAAGCTGGGAACTGCTTAGGGCAAACCTGCCTCCCATTTTACTCAAAGTCATCCCTTTGCTCATTGAGCTAAATGAATATCAGATTGCCTCTTTTGGAAATTCTAATAAAAAACTCAAAAGAATGCAACTGTTTGTCTCTCACCTACCTGTCACCTGGAAGGTGCTTGAGTAGTCCTGACTTACGAGGAACCAAGGTACATATTACATACATTGATTGATGTCTCATTTCTCCCTAAAATGTATAAAACCAAACTGCGCTCTCACCACCTTAGGCACAGGACCTCCTGAAGCTGCGTTATGGGTGCACGTCCTCAACCTTGGCAGAATAAACTTTCTAAATTAACTGAGACCTGTCTCAGATATTCAGGTCTCACAAACTGTTTCAAAATTTGATGCAGTTAACTTTTTTGTGTGGTTTAAAATTTTTATTACTTGTTTAAAAAATCTTTTCCAATTTCAAGGTCATGCAGACATTCTTTGACATTTTTTCCCAGTAGCTTTAAATTTTTAGTTTTTTGAATGGTAGTGTCTTTGTCCTTACAACTTCCTCTAACATTTGCTGCTGTATCTCTTCCTGACTGATTCTTTCTTTCCCATCAGCTTTCTGTTCAAATGTTACCTCCTTATCTGGCCTCTCAATTAAAAAATATCCCACACACAACCCCAGTTACTCTCTCAAATTATGCTATTTTATTTTCTTCACTACACTATTACTCTCTGCAATGATTCTGTTCATTTTTCTTGTTCATTTGTTTAATTTTTTATTTTATGTTTCCTCTACACTGGATGTAAGTGCTTAAGAAGAGAGGTCTTTATCTTGTTTACCATAGCATCCTCAACATCTAGAATGGAACTGTCGCTAGCAGGGTTGTCAGGGAGCAGATGCTGAAGAGAGTTTTTGTGCAAGTTGCTCAGTAGATCATGCCCTTTGGATCAACACCTGTGGAAGAGAAGAGGCAGAAGCCAGATCAAGCCAAGTCAGGAGTGGAGCTGCAGTGCTGGCCCCAGTGCCTTAGCTCTTGACATAAAATAACGCACCGCATCATCCCAAGTGATCAGACCTTTCCCACTCACCTGCATCAGCCATTGAGGAAGCCTGACCTGGGCAGGGTGGCTCTACAACTGAAATCACTCCTGCAGGGGCTGACAGCTGGAGGCAACAAGTCCTGTCTGGCAGGGGCATCTTGGTGACTCAGCTCTGTGTCTATCACAGGTGTCTGGCGTGTAATTTGTATTTAATAAATTTTTCTTAAATGAATGTTTTCTGAGCATAGGATAAAATTTCTGAGTAGGAGCATTTAAAACATTCTAATGTGACTACTGCAGAAATGGACTCTAGAAATTTTGGTTACAAAATTTGGTTACACATTCTCAGCATCCTTTTCCTTTACTGGGCTTAGCCCACCAAGCATACTGTTTATATTTTTGTTTTTATTTATTTTCTTCAACTTTAGTGCTTACTAGTACAAATCTATGATTTTGTTGTTGTGGTGGTTTTTAATTTCTGCTTTCAATACTTAGGCATTTTTCAACGTATTTGTTTTCTTATAGTGCTTTTATAATTTCATTTTGGCTTTAAATCTTTAACTTATGATCAATTATTCTTGTATAGTATAAAGAAGAACCTACACTTTTTTCCTAAATTGTCTTAAATGAGTAACCATTTCTGATACCTTCTCTTTTCTTTTTTTTAGACAAAGTCTCACTCTGTCACCCAGGCTGCGTGCAATGGCATGATCTTGGCTCATTGCAAACTCAGCCTCCTGGTTCAAACAGTTCTTGTGCCTCAACCTCCTGAGTAGCTGGGATTATAGGTACGCACCACCACACCTGGATAATTTTTGTATTTTTAGTAGAGATGGATTTTTCCATGTTGTCCAGGCTGGTGTCAAACTCTTGGCCTCAAGCAATCCACCCACCTTGGCCTCCCAAAGTGATGGGATTACAGATGTGTCACTGCACTCAGCCTATGATGCACACTCATAATATTTTTTGCACATTTGATGAGCTCCAGAAAGAACTGAAGAAAAAAAATGTCTGGGAAATAACTTATTTGGGTTACCTAAGGATAACATTTTACAGAGATCATTGCATCTATTATTATGCTGTTAAGGTATTAAGAAATATGTGTGGTAGCTCCTCTGACTTGTATTTTTTTATATAAAGTAGAAATTATTAACTCTGTATTGCTGTCCTTTTCTATTAATTATTTCAGTATCTAACTCATGCTCAGTGCAAATATTCAAGGACATCCAAATGTTTTATTTAAAGCCCAGTTGGGTTGCATGAGTTAGAACTAACTTTCTGTTATTTCTTTAGTTCTCCATTTTAGTCTGTAGTGTGAAGTCCCAAGAATGAACACCTTAATATAAGCTTTCATGTCTTGAGCTTGGTTTGATTAGAAATGTCACTGAAAATTGAACTGTGTGGGAGTACAGAAAAATATCTCTCACAGGGTAAAAATAGCAATAACCAAGGAACATAAAAATAAGACCATAGAACATCATCTAAGCTTTTGAACGTCCCTTTAGGTATAGTTTGGGTTTGGAATGAGATTTTGGCACAACAGGGTATTTTGATTTTGAGTTGAATTTTGAGTTGATTTCTTATTCTGATGTCTTAAGAGTGGATTATCATTTCAATGAGCTTCCATTGTAGTTTGTGTGCTAGTGAGAGTTTTCTATCATATTACAGAAAAAAAGAAAATGAATTTTAATTCTGAATCCAGCAGAAGGAGAAAAATTGATGCTGATTTTTACTTTTCCAATGAATGTGAGGACTGTTTAGACATCTGCAAATAGGGTAGATAAAGACTTCGATGATGAGAAGAGATATAAATATTTACCTTCTAAATATTTGAAGAGAAGAGAGATATTTACCTTCTAAATACACATATAAACATATATATATATATATATATATATATATGTAGAGAGAGAGAGAGAGATGGAGCCTTGTTCTGTCACCAGGCTGGAGTGCAGTGGTGCAATCTCAGCTCACTGCAAACTCCGCCTCCTGAGTTCAAGTGATTCTCTTGCTTCAGCCTCCCAAGTAGCTGCAACCAGAGAAGAATTAAGCACACTATGGTGGAACACCATGTCTTTCTTTGGCATGCAAAAAAGGTTGGCCCTTAATATAGATCAATGGGTGAAAATCCAAAGTGCTGAACAGCCCTGAAAGATTCCAGCTCAGTGTCATGCTTTTGGGAAAAAAAAAATGAATAGAATGTGCACATGGAAGAGGGTAGTATCTGGGCAGAGAAAGAATGCAAGATGGATTCTGATGATTTCATAGAATGCATGCTTCAGCAGAAAATGATGGGACATTGAGGGCCATCAAGAAGTGAAGGATAAGCTATTAAAGGAAGGGAAGTGCACCCCTCCACCTCACCACGTGGACAAGGGGATCTTAGGCCCTGAGTAGGGCCATTGCTGATGTCTGGGGGCTAAATTCCATGTTCTCTATTCTCCATTGGAAAGATTGTTTACTGGAAACTTATTTGTCAAACTGTGTAAAAGTAAAGGGTCACTTCATCCTAAAATAAATAAATATATAAATAAAATATAACTTTGCATTTCATAATACTCTTTTCCTGTAGCAAAAAATATTACATGCTGTATTACTAAGGGTTCTCCAGAGAGGTAGACCAATAGGATAGATAGATAGATAGATAGATAGATAGATAGATAGATAGATAGACAGACAGACAGACAGACATAGATATAGATAGATGAGAGGAGATTCATTAGGGGAGTTGGCTCACATGATAATGGAGGCTGAGAAGTCCCATGACAGGCTGCCTGCAAGATGGAAAACCTGGAAAACCCTCAGTATTGCTCAATACAAGTTCCAAGGCCTCAGAACCTGAGAAACCAATGGTGTAACTCTCAGTTTGAGGCTGAAGGCCAGAGAGCTCAGGAGACTGCTGGTGAGCATCCAGTTTCCAAATGCCCAGGAACCTAGAGTTCTGATGTCCAAGGCTAGGAGAAGAAGGGCATCAAGTTTCAGAAGAGAGGTAGCTAAAATGCATCCTTCATCCACCTTTTTGTTTTATCCAGGCTCACAGCTGATTAGATAATGCCTGCCCATATTAAGGAAGATCATCCCCACTGAGTCCACCAATTCACATGCAATCTCCTGTGGAAACACTGTCACAGTTACACAAAGAAATAATGCTTTACTAGCTTTTTAGGTATCCAGCCAAGCTGACACCTAGAACTAACCATCACACATGGTATTAATGATAGGACCTGTGTACACATAAATTCTGATCAATAATATTATTTGAGAGCCGCTATCATGTACATGGACAGTTGTCTTTTATTTGTTTATTGTGGCAAATATGTGTAATATAACATTTACAATTTTAACCACTTTTAAGTGATTTAGTGGAATTAAGTACATATTGTGCAGCCATCACACTATCCATCCATCTGCAGTACTTTATCATCACCCCAGATTGAAACTTTGTACTCATTAAGCAAGAATCATCTCCTTTCCCTCAGCCCCTGTAACCACTATTCCACTTTCCATCTCTATGAATTTGACTATTCTACATACCTCCTATAAGTAGAAATATGCAATATCTGTCCTTTTGTGACTGGTTTAATGAGCAGGTCTTCAAGGATCATCCATGTTGCAGAATGTTTTCCCATTGAATAGTCTTGGCACCCCTGTTAAAGTTCACTTGACCATATACGTGAGACTTATTTCTGGGTTCTCTATTCTATTCTGTTGGTCTATATGTCTATCTTTATGCCAGTGTGACACTATTTTGATTACTGTAGATTTGTAATAAGTTTTGAAATTGGGAAGTGTAAGACCTCCAACTTTGTTCTTTTTAAAGAATGTTTTGACTATTTAGGGTCCTTTGAGATTCCACATAAATTTAGAATGGATTTTTCTATTTCTATTTTTCTATTTTGGGATTTCATAGGGATTGCATTAATTCTGTATACCACTTTGGGCAGTATTGACATCTTAAAAATATAAAGGCTCCCAATCCATGAACACTGGTTATTTTTCCATTTATTTATATCTAAGTTTCTCCAACAACATTTTATAGTTTTCAGTGTAGAAGTCTTTTACCTCCTTAATTAACTTTATTCCTAAGTATTTTATTTTTATGATACTATTTTTTTTTTCTTTTTTGAGATGGAGTCTCACTCTGTCACCCAGGCTGGAGTGCAGTAGTGCAATCTCATCTCACTGCAACCTCCGCCTCCCAGGTTCAAGCAATTCTCCTGTCTCAGCCTCCCGAGTAGCTGAAACTACAGGTGCACATCATTATACCTGGCTAATTTTTGTATTTTTAGAAGACATGGGGTTTCACCATATTGGCTAGGCTGGTCTTGAACTCCTGACCTCGTAATCCACCTGCCTTTGAAAGTGCTGGGATTACAGGTGTGAGCCACTGGAACCAGCCAATGCTATTTTAAGTAGAATTGTTTCTTAATTTCCCATTTGGATTGTTTATTGTTAGTATATAAATATTCAAATGATTTTTCTATATTAATTTTCTAACTTGTAACATGACTGAATTTGTTTTTTATTTCTAATAATATTTTGTGAGACCGTTAGCATTTTTGATACATATATAAGATCATGTTATCTGGGCACACAGATAATTTTACTTCTTCCTATTTGGATCCTTTTCTTTTTCTTGCTTAGTTTCGCTGGCTAGGACTTCCAGCACTGTGTTGAATAGAATATCATTTCCTTTTTATAAACACCAGAGATAACTGTGGCCAAAGTAATTAGGAGGCTGCAGAAGACTTTATAAAATACTGCTAAGTGTTATGTGGAACATGATTGCAACACTGATGAGACTGGCTTTCTTTCGAGGATGCTGGCAAAGTAGCCTATAAAACACATATTGCATTTCAATTAATGAAAATGTAACCAGAGGCTTATAGGAACCTAATGCAGCATTTCCTCTAGGAGCAATAGTTCAGCATTTGATAACCTAGTGCTTATGGCAAGTTTATAAGACATAACTATAAGAATTGACTGTGCTTCCTGCAGTGTGAGTTTTAGCCCCATGGACCAATTTGTAGTTGCCTGAAAATGCTTTTCCTGAGATGCTTTCTCCCCTTCATCCTTCAAGTGTCAGCCCCAGTCATCCCCAGGAAATTTCTCTGTGCCCCCACCATGAGGGTGACTGAGATACTTATTATCTATGCCTGTTAACACACTATGCATGTACTCCTATCTCAGCATTTGTCACACTAATGCATTGATTTTTCTGCATTCCCACTAGGCTCTAAGCTGCTTGAGGACAAAGCCCATTACACACATATACACACACACATGCACATACAACTCGGTGGGTGGCAAATACCAACATTCCAAGGTATTTCCTGTTACTGTTTTACTTCATTTTAAAAATTAACATACAGTAGCATGCCATATATAATTGATTCTATATTTCTATGTTCTGGTAACTTAGCACAGTGTCTGGCCCACAGAGAATTTCAGTAAATATTTGGGAAAAAGCATGACTGGTTAAGAATATTTATTTGTTCTACCCAATTAAAGTTCCTTGGATCATATATTTTTAACGAAGAGATAAAATAGTTTTAAATTAACATATTAAATTAATTATTCTAAACAATTTCTCTACCCCTTTTCTTTGTAGTTCGAACTATCTTAATAAAATTTTGCTGAGCAAAAATAAACCTCAGCTTGGTCCAAACAGACTAATTAGGAATTTGCACTATGCTATCTAAATTAATGAGTTTTTTACTGTACTCAGTGTGATTCTAGAATATTAAAGCCAGAGGAGATCTCAACTTATACAAGTGTTAATTAGGCCCTTCAAGGTTCACTAAAGAGATAGGAGAGGGGAAAGAACAGGAATACCCCTCACCAGGACTTCTGGGACCTTAAAGGAAGGTCATTCAAGGACAGCCCTGGGTCCAGCATTCTGACAGCAGCTCTGTGATTGAACAACTCCTAGCTGTTTCCTTGTGAGTAGACATTGACTATTTCCAGAAACTGAGGCTGCTGTTACTGAAAATGGGCTACTCCAGCCTCTGCTTGTTCACGGCTTGTCTTGACTCATTACTTCTGCCATTTTTCTGTGTGCCTGCTCATTCTCTGCCCAGACCAGCAACTGCTGAGGGTCTCTCTAGGTCTCAGTTTCAAACCTCTACAAAGTTAGGCTCTGAAGTTTTCAGACAGTTATTCTCCTTTTTGCCAGGCAGAGATCTTACACCAGTCCACCTGCTAAGATGGTGACTCCCTTACAAATTAGATGTCCTGGGAGCAAGCTCCTACCTCCTCCTTGGGCCAGGATGGTGAAAAGACATGGTCTACCTTCTTAGATGGCCTGTGTGGGTAGAATGCACTCAAGTCACACCACTGGCCTCTCCTCCCTGATTCAAGAAGCAGAAAGTGAAGCATGAAAAATCAGGTGAACCATTCCGAGGAGGTTTCCTTTTAAAGCCCACTCTGATCTAGGTCTCTGAAACATATCATCACCACAATGTTGAGAAACCTGATATCTGACATGTTCCTTTTGACCCACTACAAATGTTTTTGGTTAAATCTTTAAAGGCTGCCTTAACACGGCACATCTGGCTTATGAAATGTCTATGCATACTGTTACCAGAAAAGGGTCCAGATCCAGGACCCAAGTGAGAGTTCTTGGATCTCATGCAAGAAAGAATTTGGGGTAAATCTATAAAGTGAAAGCAAGTTTATAAAGAAAGTAAAGAAACAAAAGCATTGCTACTCCATAGGCAGAGTAGCAATGTGGGTTGCTCAACTGAGTATACTTATTTCTACTCAGGAACTGAGGGTTCCTCCCCTTTTTTGACCATATAGGGTAACTTCCCCATGTTGCTATTGCATTTGTAAACTGTTATGGTGCTGGTGGGTGTGTCTTTTAGCATACTAATGCATTATAATTATTGTATAATGAGCAATGAGGATGACCAGAGGTCACTTTTGTGACCATCTTTGTCTTGGTGGGTTTTGGCTAGCTTCTTTACTGCATCCTGTTTTATCAGCAGGGTCTTTATGACCTGTATCTTGTGATACCAGTCCTGCCAACTTCCTGTCTCATACTGTGACTAAGAATCTCTAACTTCCTAAGAATGTGACCCAACAGGTCTCAGCCTTATTTTAACCCCTATTCAAGATGGAGTTACTCTGGTTCAAATGCCTCTGACTATACTGCCACTGTGTCTTTTATCCGAATTATTTATGATTAAAAAATAGGGATGTCTGATATCACTGGAATATGAATAAGTAGGCACACAGCACATTATTTTCATTTGTTTTCCTTAATCTAAACAGATGAGTTGCTGCTTTATAAACAAATACGTAACATTGCAAGGAAAACTGGCATGAAGCTTACCAGAAGCAGCACTTACATAGAAGCTATTAGTATTACTTTGTTTTGGAAGTTTGACATAAGGGAATATGGAAAATGGAAATTTATTCAATCAATATTTATCAAGAAGCAACCGTGTGCCAGACACTGCACTAAGCCATGGAAATACAGCAGTGAACAAGAGAGATGTAGTCTCTGCTCTCATGGAACTTAAATAGTATATACTTAATTGACTTGAGTTTCTCATGTTTTTAGGATGATGAGGAGTAGGGCAAGAGGTAGAATCAGGAATCAAAACTAAGTCCTAGAATCCTGCCTCAAAGTCTTCTAATTGAAGTATAAATGACTTTTTACAACCAAGTAAGTAATTTGAACATTAAAATAAGCAACTTGAGCTGGGCGTGGTGGCTCACCTCTGTAATTTCAGCACTTCGGGGAGGCCAAGAGAGGCAGATAATGAGATCAGGAGTTCAAGACCAGACTGACCAAGATAGAGAAATACCCTGTCTCTACTAAAAATCCAAAAATTAGCCAGGCATGGTGGCTACTCAGGAGGCTGAGGCAGAGAATTGCTTGAACCCAGGGGGCGGAGGTTACAGTGAGCCGAGATCATGCCACTGCACTCCAGCCTGGGCGACAAAGCAAGACTCCTTTTCAAACAAACAAACAAACAAAAAACCCAGAAACTTGGTTGGTTGTGGTGGCTCATTCCTGTAATCCCAGTGTTTGAGAAGACCAAGGTGGGGGGATCAATCCAGGCCAGTAGTCTGAGAACAGCCTAGGCAACATAGTAAGACCCCCATCTCTTAAAAAAAAATTAGCCGAGTGTGGTGCTGTGTTCCTGTAGTCTGTATCCCAGCTACTTAGGAGGCTGAAGTAGAAGGATTGCTTGAGCACAGGAGGTCGAGGCTTCAGTGAGCTGTGACTGTGCCACTGCATTCCAGCCTGGGTGATAGAGTGAGACCCTGTCTCAAAAAACAAAAACAAGGCAATTTAACTCCAATTTTGAGCAAGCTGTGAGTCTGAATAATGTCATAATTATGTTTTTAATAATTAATGACCTTGTTGGCCATTGGAGTTTCTTCCTTTTCGTTCTCCCCTCACTGTCATTTCCCCTGATTAAAAAGATAAAAAAAAAAAAAACAGCAAATAAGTAGCAGTCCACATCTTTATTATTGGGTTGATTTCAAGCTTCATAAACCCCATAGTGAATGATGAAGCATCAGGCCCTAAAGTCTCATTATTGCCTCAGCCTGTATCGTTCCCAGTTATTCAGCCCCAGGCCAGCATGAAAGGGCCTACCCTGCTTCCAGCTTTGACTTACTTCTTCTTGTAGCAGATTCATTTCTGCTCACAAAACAGTTTTTTTGTAACTCATTAAAATGCCCAAAGTACAGGCCCCATGAATGGACACCGCATCATCTTGTTATTTGGCACACCAAGGGAGGGTGTGCTTCAGGCAGTGGAGCCTCAGCAGGAGATTGCTGAAAAGCACGGCAAATATCACTCCACCTCTACTGCTCATCCTTTAAAACTGGCGATGGCTTAGATTCCAGTGGGGAGACTCCATTACCCAGAACATCAAACGAGCATCAGGGCCAACATGCAGACCACGTTAATCTTGAAATGAAAAGGATACTATGAACAAACGTGAAACCTTGACTCCTACCTGAACAGTTTCTATTCATATAATATCACCTTATTTAAAATGGGAGATGAAGTATAAGGATGCTTATCAGAGTCTGAGAAGGGTCGTGGAGGGTTCAGGCGGAGGTGAGGCTGGTTAATGGGTACCAAAAGAATAGAAAGAATGAATAAGACCTACTATGTGATAGCACAATAGAGTGACAATAGTCAATAATAACTTCATTATATATCGTTAAATAACGTTAAAAATATAATTGGATTGTTTGTAACTCAAAATATACATGTTTCAGGGAATGGGTACCCCATTCTCCATAATGTGCTTATTTCACATTGCATGTCTTTATCAAAATATTTCATGTACCCATAAATATGTAAACCTACTGTGTACCCACAAAACTTTTTTAAAATAATAAAATTAAAATTAATTAATTAATAAAATGAGAGATGGATTTACATCCTTTGAGCTACCATCCAACTCTGCTTCTGCATTCTGACATAATGTGTATATTCTGCTGCCTCAACCAAATTATTCCCCCATCCTTGTCCCCACAACCATTCTTCCACAGAATTAGTCAACGCACACACACACACACAAACACACCCAGACATACACACCCTAACTGTTCCCAATTTAGATGGTGTTATAATCTCCAACAGTGAATGTGAGTGCCGTGATATTGGGCAGTTTCACCAGGAGGAAGGCACTTTTGACTTTCTGTTCCCTTGGAAAATGAACCAGTAGTCAGATTCACCTAGAAGTCACCCTTATGTTCCATTGTCTGATGGATAGTTCAACCTTAGACATTGATTGACTCACAGTATTGTTGAGTCCAAAGCCTGTATTGCTCACTGCATGAGGGCTCTCATAAATCAACAGATAAGATGTTGGGGAAAGGAGGGCATCTTTATTTCAGGGAGCCAGTAAACCAAGAAGATGGCAAACTAATGTCCTAATGAATCATCTTAAGTTGATAGATTTTCAGTCTCCTTTTATGTTAGGGGAGGGGAAAACAGAGAGGAGTTAAGGTCCAAAGGTGGCTGGTGACCACACACATCTGGGCATCTGCAAAGGTCTGAAGTTCCAGAACTTCTTTATTTGTGGTTAACTGCTTGTCAGATCCACCTTGTTCCTATAAATCTTTAAGATAGTATAGTTATTTGTGTGCATACTTATCTCCTGGGGGTTAGTTTTGGGAAGCAACTATTTTCATCCTTGCAGTTATAAACTGAATTCTTCCCATAGTTAACTTGGCCTATGTGCGGGAATGAGCAAAGGCAGCTTGTAAGGTTAGAAACAAGATGGAGTCAGCTATGTTAGATTTCTCTCACTCTTACAAGTATAGTGAAGTGTCTGAGCAACTTCAGGCATGTTTTGTTTATTGAATTCAGCCTCAGGATAGCACATTTATTATGAAATGAAAACATTTGTCATACTATTGATTTGTAAGACTGAAATAGATTTTCTAAAGGCATATTCACTCTTATTGTGGCAATCTGTCCTCATAGTTAAAAATAATAATGTCAATTATTATCAAAATCTAGTAAGTGATTCTACAGTGTACTGATACATAAAATAAACCAATGAGCAACTTAAAGCCCTTTTCCATTAGTTATTTCAAGTCAACTAGGTGAATTGAAGTTTACAGGTTTCTGGTGAATCTGTGCCTCTTGATATGGATACACCAAGAAATTTACATGTCACTCTCTCTGACTTTCCTTCTTGCAATTTTGGGCATAAAAGTTATATAATTTGGTTATAAAAATAAAGGGCTCACATTCAGAATATGTAAAGAACGTCTATAAATCAATAAGAAAAAGATAATCTATAGAAAATAGGTAGAAGACTTGAACAAGTAATATACAAAAGAAGATCTTCAAATGGTTTTCAACTTCATTAATAAGCATGCCAGTGCAAATTAAAATCACAATGAAATACCACCACACATGGAACAGAATAGGTAAAACTTAAAAGTCTGACAATACCAAGTGTTGGTGAAGACGTGGAGCAATGAGAACTGTCTTTTACTATAGAAGGGAGTGCGTTGGGTTTGGCATTGTTCATTAAATCTAAAAATTAGCATATCCTAGGACATAGATATTTAACTCTTGGTATAACTGAAATGCATATATATGTATAGCAAAAGACATACAAGATGTGTGAAACATTATTATTTTTCATAGAAAAAAAAAACCTTGAAGAAGCCTAAATGAGATTTCTGGTTTTCACCTTGGAAGTAATCACTCCCATCCTTACAATAAGAAAAATAATAAACAAACTGAAAGCCAACATCTTTTCTTAGATCCCTCAGAGAATTGAGGTCACAAAGCAAACCACTGCCCCAAAAATCAGAGCAATGTGTGAGTATGGAGAATCATAGTTTACTGAGAACAGAAGCCCAGGAGCAGAAGCCACTGCTGGAGCTGATACTAGAGTTTTAATGGAGGGTGGGTATGCCCAGTCTTGGGATACCCCACACTTTCATGAGTTTTATCCCCAAGAGCCCCATCAGATGCTCAGGGTGAAGATCAAAGAAAAACTCCCTCCTACTTCCTGCAGGGAGTAACTAAAAGTAACCATTCTGAAAATACATCCAGTGTTTAGTTTAACAAAATTGTGCTCGCAAGGAAAACTACTTTAGCAGAGCCTAACTACCTTGGGTTTTACCAGAGCCTAACAGACCTGAGGGAAGAGAAAACACCCAACTCCAGTCCCTTCTAGCTTTCCTAAGCCTTGTTGGAAGAGTAGAGCATGACTATAAAGCACTTGTACAGGTCACAGGGACACAGGCTCCACAAAAGACTGAAACCTAATCATGGGACATCATACTTTCCCTCCCCACACCCTTCTACCACATCAATAGGGTTTCTGTATAATAGCAGGAGCTTAAACAAGAACTGAAAGCCTTAGTCCTTATTTAAGAAGTCTCAGAAAAGAACCCAAGACAACAGAGGAGGAAAAAATAAGGACACCAAAGAAAATGTTGGTCTTTAACATCTATAGCAATGACAAAGAAGCAACACAGTTTAACTCCTAGCCAAATAAGCACAAAACCTCAGTATGTCATGACAAATTTTCAGTAAAAATATACATGGCAAAAAGACAGGTAGATAAGACAGATAAATCAGAATCAGTTTTAGACATAGCCATAATTTTGTAATCATCAGGCTGAGAATTTAAAATAGCTGTGATTAATATACTAAGGGCTTGAAAGGAAAAAGTGTACAACATGCAAAACAGATAAGAAATGTAAACAGAGAGATGGAAACTCTAAAAAAGCACCAGAAGGAAATGATAGAAATCAAAAAGGGCATAACAGAAATGAAGAATGCCTTTGATGAATTCATGAGTAGATTGAACACAGGTGAGGAAAGAATCAGTGAGCTCAAAGATAGGTTAATAGGAACTTCCCAAATTGAAAGCAAATAGAAAAAAGAATGAAAGAGACAGAACAGAATATCCAAGAAACATGGGACAATTTAAAAAGGTGCAACATATTCATAATGACAATACTGAAAGCAGAAGAGAGAAACAGAAGAATTATTTGAAGTTAACAATGGCTGAGAATGTTCTAGAATTAATGACAGACATGAAATCATAGACCCAGGAATCTGAAAGAACATTAAACAGGTAAATACTAAAAAACTCTACAACTAGTCATAGTCAAAGTGCAGAAAATCAAAGAAAATCTTGAAAGAAACCAGAGGAAGGAAAAAATACTTCACCTGTACAGGGACAAGGATAAGAATTATATCAGACTTTTTCTCTGAAATCATGCAGACAAGCAAGAAAAAAAAATCCACCAACCTAGAATTCTGTATCTAGCAAAATTATGCTTCAAAACTTTCCCAGACAAAGAAATATTAAGAGAATTTGTCACCCATCAATCTGTCTCACAAATTAAAAAAAATGTTTAAAAACAGTTCTTTAGAGAAAGAGGAAAGTGACATAGCCAGAAGTTTGTATTTACATAAAGAAAGAATGAGTGTTAGAGGAGGAATAACTGAAGGTCTTCTCTGTTCCCTTCCTGAAGTACTAACACCATTCCCTGAAACTGGACCACCTTACTCATGCCAGTGAATACAAACAACTACTCATTTTCTTTCTTTATTCTTTTTTTAAATTTTTTCTTTTCACATTTTTTCTTTTCTTTTCTCACTTTTTTTCTTTGTTCTTTTTTCTCATTTTCTTCTTTTGCAAGTTTGTGCATATTGTTAGCAGTAAGTTCACCATGCTGCAGGGTCTCTTGGCCATCTCTGCTCAGGAGGAGATCTATATTGGCCATGACCAGGTCCTCAAGACAGCAAGAGTATCTTTACCAACGTGAAGATGGCCTGACACTTTGAAAGTGGGGCTGCGCAGATCAGTAGCACAAGTCTGCAGAATGCATCTAGGCTCTGAGACTATTCCACAAAGTGTAGAAGGGCCAACTGTGGAAAAGAGCTTGCAGGAAGTCCAGCAGCTGTGTGTGTGTGGCATACCCAGCCAAGAGGATTCCTGCAGTGGAGGATGATGGTGTGCAAACTGCTGTGGCAGTCCCTCCATGAGTTCAAAGCATTTGGCATCTCCATGGCACTCAAAGGCATTGTGTCCAAAATAACTGTGGGTTTAAGTTTAAAAGAGTGCCAGGAACCATCTGGGAGAAAAGAGGAGAGGCCTGCTAGAAGTTGCAGGCTAACTCCTCCACTACAGCCTGGGAGAAACTTACAGAGAATAGACTCTTTCCTGAGACACTTCTCCCATACCCTGATCCCCTCTGTCTTCTATTCTATGTTTGTTGGGGAGAGAGGTGGTTCTGTAGAAACAAACACACACAAAAATTTTAATGGTGGAGTATTTAATATCTTATTTTCTGGGTTGTTTTTAATGATGGATTGTGGGAGGTAATTATTGATTTGAATGGTTCTTACTTATGTTTGTCATAGGAAACATAAGGTTATCACTTCCTTCAGCTGGTTTTATAACAATGATATTAACACCAACAAATAACAGTAGCATCTACTACTGGCCAAAGTCTTTCTGTACCATTCTGATTATTTTTAGCTACATAAGGCCACTTAATGAATTTGAAAACTAATACTGAGGGAGGTTAAGGAGCTTGTTGAAAATCACTGAGCTGGTGAATGGCAGAGCTTATGTTGTGAGTTTGTGCTGTCAACCTCAGTGCTATCAAGACCTCCCATGGTTCAGGTCTATGGGCTCCTAGAGTCCTGTTTTTGTTTTGTTTTGTTTGTGCATCATTTTGAGGTTGGTTTACTGTGACTCTTAAATGGATAATTCAAAGTCATAGGAGAGATGACACAACCAACTGCTTTGTGTAGCACTTTTCCTTGGTCCTTGTGAATTAATTTGTGTGCTGTCCCCTAAGTCTTCCTCTGCATAATCAGGTCATAGTTCTGAAGTACAAATTCTATCTCAAAAACATGAAAGAAAGTGTTGCTGTCCAGAGTGCTGAAAATGCTACTGGTGAATGGAAACTTATATATTAATAGCATATAGCCTGATCTTTGGTGCCTGTAGGCCTTTGGCACACACCTTGGCCCCTCTGGTACTATAGCTTTAGAAGGAGCCCAATTTAAATATAAACCAGAGGATGGTGGCTAGCAAAGTGGACTTCTCACTCCTCTCCTACCTCGTGTCAAAAATTCTTAAGAGCTAAATAGCAAATGCAGAACAATGTCTTCAGAATGAGCATCTCTTGTGCATCTCTACTTACTAAACTGGAAGATTTCCTTTCCTTATTTCAATCATTTTATATTAATGAAAAAATTAATTCATCTAAGTAGTCAGTGTTTTGACTCTTGAGATGTTAGGAGCTGCATGAGTATATAATATAGATAATAAATGTTTGTCAAACAAATATATTTATTGGGCAGCCACTGTCTGCTTGCATGGTGCTAGAGATAGAAAGGTGGGTAAACTATAATACTTGCCTTCAAGGAGCAAATGTACTAGTTGGAGATTTATTCACAAGTATTTACTGAGCACCTTTAAGTGCCCAGCACCAAGCAAATGATAAAGACATATTTCTTTAATTTGATGAATAGTGGTAATATGTATATATGAAAGGCACTTAATCCAGCCAGGAGAGGAGGGAGGTTAGGTTGGTGGAAAATAGAAGGTGAGACTTCCCAAAGAAAGTGATGACTTAAGGTCTTAATAGATAAGTGGAAGTTGGCTGGCCAAGAAAGGATGAGAGTGAGGCAGATCTTTAGAAACCTGGCACTGAGAAAGACAGCAGAATATACATCTCAGGAGTACATTTCAGCAATGAACAAAGAGCTGTGTATGTGATGAAAACAGTGTTTCTTTCATCTGCAAAGTAGGGCAGAGGAAATATGTTCTGGGCTGTTGGCAGCCAACAGAGGCAGAGAGCAATGTTTGCCAGAACATGCTCTGTAGAACACAAGATGCTTGGGATATTCATTAGTGCCACTTGATACATAGATCCCAAGGTCAAATTAATACAGAAAATATTTGTGCTCAATGTGCATCTTAAGAATGTATGAAGTTCACAGTTTTCTGGGAGGTTTGACCAGGTTTTCACCTGAATATCTTGATAAACGAGTGCTCAGAAATGCCACGTCCACAATTATGTAGCATAAATTATACCTGATTAGTCTAATAGGTCCAACTTTCCCTGAAGATATGCTGATTTTTCCCAGAGATCAACACAAGCCAGAAGCAGACTGGAAAGAGGAAGTGGCAGATGTGTTGATGGGAAGATGCAAAAATGGAGAGTGAAAGAAGTTTTCTGGTTGACCTTTAACTTAAGCCACTGCTCATCTGCTCTGTGCTGGGAATTGTAAGCCCTCCAGCTCTCCAAAGTCCCAGCTTCATGCTGTAGCTAAAAAAGCATGCTCTTTTCTTCTCTGATTTCTTTGTATTATTTTAACCTCTTAAGGCAGTACAATGACTCACATGGATATTAAAGTTAACAGTTATTTTTATAGCTGGACTATTGTTTGGGAGAAAGCAGAATTTCTTGGTTGAGATAGGAGAGGTTGGTTGGAAAAGAATTTGACCTACTTTGGTTCCTTGAGACTTGAGAGAATTGTGCCTTCTAAGAACTTTGGCTTTCAGCATCAAAAGAAGGCAGTTAAAGTTTGAAACTGAAAGCCACATGAGTGTTACCTCTCATTTGTATTACAAATGCCAGGATGATCAGTGCTGGTCATTTAGGGAGGAACTGACTTACTCATGGACATCAAGGGGAAAGAAAGTAGTAGATTTCTTCTGAATACATAGAGCCTCTGACCCTGAGTCACTGTAAAAAGTGACAATTGCCCCAGTTGCTATCCTGATGTCAGTAAATATCTCCCAAATGTTAAAAGCTATTTGATTTGTAGTTTGTATGATGCTCATAGACATTTAAAATCATATATGTAGATCTTCACTGATCATATAGGATAGTGCATTCAGTTTGAGTGTGTTCTTGCATTGCCTGTAGAAGTTAACTTTAAGGTACATCTACCAGGATGGGTAGGACTTGGCTGTAGGATGAGGGGAAAAACTGACTGAGAAGAGAGATGGAGGTTTGTATGTGGGATGTGTTGAATATGGTAGTTCTTATATATATTTTTCTTTACAAGCAGCATTGACCATGGCCTTTGTGCTTTGAGAAGAGCAGGGATGATGGGGCAAAAGTATTCATCTGGGAAATGAATTCAGAGCAAAATGTACAAAGATTTGTTGTATCTTCTTCACCTCCATTTGGCTATGTCTCTGCCTTGTTTAGCTTATACCTAGCATCATTTTTTCATCCACATAGAGACATATCACATAAATTGCTTAGCTTTTTGTGTGTGTGATAGAATTTTGCTCTTGTCGCCCAGGCTGGAGTGCAGTAGCGTGATCTCGGCTCACTGCAGTCTCCACCTCCTGGGTTTGAGTGATTCTCCTGCCTCAGCCTCCCAAGTTCAAGTGATTCTCCTGCCTCACCTTTTGAGTAGCTGGGATTACAGGTGCACACCACCACGCCCGGCTAATTTTTGTGTATATATATTAGTAGAGACAAGGTTTCACCATGTTGGCTAGGCTGGTCTTGAACTTATCCACCTGCCTCGGCCTCCCAAAGTTGCTTAACTTTTGAAAGGCTATATTGTCTCTAAAATCAAATATAACTGGATGTTGGAACCCCAGCTACCATGGTTTCCTCCCTCACTTTCTAAATCCCTCACACACATTGACTTATCCTTAGAAAGTGAGGTTGTATTTTCCTGGAGTCATTAGTAAAGATTAATTCAACACCTGCTGAGCTGCTTAAACATGTGTGTTATAATACTCAAACAATAGAGCTACTCAAAATTTATGATGTGAAGGAAGGTAAATGTCTTACATTATTTTTTATTTACTCTTGGGGTTGAAGCATTGCAGCTTTTGTGTCTCTCATATGTGAGGTTAAAAAACATTCTGAGACATTCATAGTTTTTAAAAAAATATCACTTAAAAGAGAAGATAATAGAGACCTCTGTTTACTTGAGTGAGTGGTAATTTACACTTTTATTTCTGGCTTGCAATTTGGGGTTTAAGAGAATGATATCTTTATTTTAGGTATGAAATCTCTGAAAATAAGTACAATAGGTTAACAAGGCAGGAACATCTTACAATATTACTTCCTTTTCCCTTCCTCATTAGTTCCAGAATGAGTTAATGACTTATCTTTTAGGTTTTCTCCTTCACATTTTTCCCCCATCTCTTTGCAGATAATGTCACAAAGTCCTAGTGAGACCTTCTTTGATAATCAGAGCTGTTCACAACTCACTTTAGAGCACTCGCTCCTGAGCTGCTGGGTCACATCTGCCTGTTCAGGGATCAGCCTGAATGCCGGGTCCTCCAAGCTGCACTGTGTTCCAGGCTTCTGTCTTCTCAGGAAGTCCCCAGGTATGGGGGCTGAGATATTTGGGGGTAGGGGGTGGGAATCTGAAGCTCTTTCCAGCGCCACACTGCTTAGTGAGGTCACTGAAGAGTTTTGAAAGGTTCCTTGATTGAAAATTTCATGGCAAGAAATTTCTTACGTCCTTTAAAGTTGAAGTACAACCTTGTTGGCGTGGACTTTCTTCTCAAATATATTTATCACAGTGGCTGGCACATAACAGTGCTCAATAAATAGTTTTTCCCTTCTTTTCCAGCAAAGGGTTTGTAAATAAAAGAACTAGAGTGAAATTTTAGAAGACAGAAAAAGTACTATGTACAGCTGAGGTTAGGTTCAGAAATGTTTTGTGGACGAGGCTGATTTGAGCCAAAAATGAATCCGTTCTACAGATGCTGACACTATAACCTACCAACTGTACTTCAGATACTCCTATGGAAAGAGAATATAATGGTGACCACACACACAAAGGTCTGCCATCTAGCGAGGTGAACAAACATTTACCAGAAATCATGTAAATGTAAACTTACATGGGAACAACAAAATGTCCAAAGGATAATGGTGAAATAAATCATGTTTGTTTCATTTAATATTTTGTAGCCATCAAAATTATTTGAAAGAATTGTTAAATAATTATAGTAACACAATTTAAAAAGCAGGATATAAAAGTATAGAGTATAATTTTTATTTTATAGAACAAATAAGTGCTTACCTATGTGTAGAAAAGGTGATTATATACCACATTCAACAGTGGTTCTTGCTGGTGATGAGATTATGAAGCATAGAGCGTGTTCTCTTAAGAGTAATGTTTTTGCCACGAGGCAAGTATATTAGTTCGAATTTTTAGTTAAATCCTTTGCATGCTTTAAATGAGGAACTAAAGTTTTAACATTGATTCTTTCTCTCTCTTTGGGCTGTTTCATTTTTGTTTTAATGAGGTGGGGGTAAGGTGAAAGTTGCTGTTGAGAGGGCCAAGGATGGTTCTGGTGAAAACTTCATAGTACGGGTCTGAGAGCTGTGAGGTATGGGCACTAATTTGCTTTAAGAGTCTGCCCAAGCAGGATTAATCTTTCTCTGCTATTTTTTATTTTTTGCCTGGCATTTTGGGTCCAAAAGGAAAGTTTCAGAAATGTTTCTAGGGATGATAATGGGAGTTTGATTCCTGGGCATCTAATTAAACTCCCTTATCATTAATCTAAGTCTGGAGTGTTCCGGATTAGTTCTACTATTTCAGAGTGATACCTACCATCTTCTATAATCTCAACCCAAAATGGTTTGTTTGAAAGCTTTTCCCTTGGAAGCCATTGATGTGTTATTACTTTTATCAGCTAAAAATAAATTCTGTTTCCAGAGTTTGTTTGTTTATGTAAGTAGCTGTAGGTTTTCAAGCTGGAACTTAACTTTATTATAGAAGTGCTGTTGATATAGTCACACAAACAGAATAGGGCAGATAAGATGTAAAAATTCTAGATTTTCCTCTGATCTGTAAAATTTTGTATCTCACAAATTTTTTCGTTTTCTATGTTTTATAGTTATTGGGTCATTTAAAGAGAAGCAGTTGGACTGAGGATAGTGTTGCATACAAACTGTCTTTTATGCCATCTTGGACTTGCCCCACTTTGCACAATAGAGATACCAAGGGTTGGCCTTATTAAGATGAGGCTATTTTCACATTGAGAGACGCTGAAATGACCTGTTACTGCTTTCCTTATACACAAATTATACAATCAAAGACTTATGCTTGTAAGTCTTGGAGACCATTCATAATGAGTTCCTGTTAAGACATGAACATCTAGGATGGAAAGCAGTGAACACCCAGAATCTTACCAGGATTTTCTGCCAGCCAACTCAGAGGACAAGTACAATGACCCAGTGGAAGAAGGGTTAATTACTGCTGGGCCTGAGGGAAGAGCTGGAAGGAAGCTGGCTGCACCAAGGACTTTCCGTAGCTGATCCTCATTCTGCAATGACAGCAGCTCCTATTGTACAGGGTTGTAAAATTATTCAGAAAAGATCAGGGATAATGCATATGTTATGCCTGCTTGAAACTGGTGGAGACTTTACTTCTGGAATTTTTTCCTCTTTACTGACTAATATATGCTGTATTCCACCTTTCTCTCCCCTTGCCTGCTGTTCATGGCTCTTTTTAGCAATAATTGAAGGGAAGAAATGTTGCTTGATTTCTCTGCTGATATGTAACATAGCAGCTCCTTTTGGGTATCTCTGTTCCTTGTAAGATGGCAGGTCTAGTGGATGCTTTTTAAATGTTTTCCTTTCCTCATTCAAAAGGAAGAGAAATTGCTGATATGCTAAATGCCAGAACACTTGAAGCAAATCTGTTTCCAGGTTAATATCAAAGCTAAGGAAATTTCCAGAGTCATATGTTATTAATTGTTTGCTCCCTGATGCTAAGTACACTTAGCGGGTTTGCTGAGTACTGTATCTTCTCAGCTATCCGGTGGCAGGCAGGGACTAGAATATTTCCAACTGCTTGGCCTGCCTACTATGTGCAGGGGCTAGTTTCAGCTGTGTCCAGGCTCCAAGCTTTAGGACTACAGAGGATACCTCAGTTGCTGAAGGGTAGGAGGTCCTCTTATAGCTTATAGTGTGCAGCTCTCCTACAACTCAGGCAAGAGCTTCCTGAAAAGTATCAGGAGCGCTATGAAAAAATTGTCTATTTGTTTAGAAAGGTTCCATGATTTGTGCTTTGTGATAGAATTTTTTTAAACGGTTACTTTTCTTTAATTATTAAACACTATAAGCAAGGATAAAAGACAAATCAACAAATATTTGCAATACATGTGATGAACAATTAGTAAGAAAACAAGCAACATCCTAGTAGTAAAATGT
Organism: Cheracebus regulus; assembly: GCA_963574635.1. NCBI lineage: Eukaryota > Metazoa > Chordata > Mammalia > Primates > Pitheciidae > Cheracebus > Cheracebus regulus. Next base: position 41,994 of record CAUYQU010080668.1, on the reverse strand, counting down.
CAAGAATAGGAAGTCTACAAAAAGAAGTACAAATGTCTAATATATTTTTATTAGATAAAAGATTTTACTAATTTTTTATTATTAAATATTCTAAACATCATTAATATTTTTAAATAATTAATTGAGATGCCATCAGGCTGAGGGGCCTCTAGCACCCTGGGTTCCTATGTAAGCGAACTGAACCCAACTCAGAGAAAATGGTCATATTTTAGGCCATTCAGAAATTACCAACTAATTCCTTACTAGGGAGTTTACTAAATAAGGCCACTGCTTCTCTTCAAATATTTTCTTTACCTTGCTTCCACATTCGCCCCTAAAAAAACTTCACCTGATCTCCACCCTTTCATTGGAACCCTGAACCACTTGCAGTTTTGTGCTGCCTGATTCATAAATTGTTGTTTGCTCTAATAAACTCCAACATTTTCACATGCTTTCATTTATCTTTTAACACAATAAAGAAAGAGATGACTATAAAAGCATACATTTTTAATAGCAAATTAAATTAGTAAAGATTAAAAAAAAAAACTCACAATGCCCAGTGTCAGTGAAGAAATGGAAGAAGGGCCTTCTCAATACTTCTCATATATCAATAGGAGTATTCATAAGGACAAGATTTTTAAAAGCTATTTGGCAATGTATTGTCACCAGTTATGCATTCATATTTTTTGACATAATTTCCTACCTCCTAACTCATCCTAATATACATGAACAAACAAAAGGAAATGATCTGAGATTATCAAGTACAGTATTATTTTCATGTGACTCTCAGTGGAGAGCTTACTCTGCCTCCCATTTCTTCTGATGTGTAGCTCACTAGATTCAGGGCTTAGTCCCAAAGTAAGCCCAACTTACTGCCCTGGTAACTGAAAAGACATTTCCCTTATTCTGGACAGAATGATCATACAGATTCTGAAGCTGATGCACCTCCCTCCTTCAATTTTTTGAAAAAGAGCCACTTTTCATTTCCTGCAACCTGATTTAAATCCTTCCTGCACATGCAGTTGTGATAATGGTCTCCAGATGAAGCCTCACCAAGTGGCAGCTTTCCCCAGGGCTCAACATGGCTATAGGTCCTTATCTAGGACAGGCTGGGTTTCTCCCTTTCTGACTGGCACCAGGGGCTAGAGGTTGGATGGGTGTTGGGTTCCTGGGGAAACAGCCTCGACTCCTGTTTTTTCTTGCTACCCTGCCATTGTTGTCAGAGCTTCCACTCCCTTTAGAAACATGTGACTGAGCATATTGGCCATATGGGAGACCCCGAGTGTTCTCTCATAGCAGCAGTGCTTCGATCTGTAATGATTAATGGTGATTCCATGTGCAAATGTCATTAAATGGTCAGAGCAGTGAATATGGGGATCACATAGTTGTGTTGGGGACTTTTTTCAAGAGGCAGCATTTGGAATTAGAAACCTACTTACGTATACTTTGCACTAATTTACATATAAACCTGAAACAACTCACTCCAAGTGCTCTTCTCTGAATTCAGCTAATTAATGTGACTAACCACTGTTGTAGCAAACCCCAGTATTAAGGGCATTACACACATGAAATACTAAATAGATTTACAAAAACATAATCATGATAATGGGGAATGAGCTCAGGCCAAATGCAGGTGGCATTAGCTGCTCTATAGCTCTGATTCCTCATGCTGGAATGATAATCTCAATTTAAAAACTCTCCCAAACAGTGCCTGTTTAATAGCGAGCAAAACAAGGAAAATAAACTATTGACCGTCTTTCATTTAATAGGCGCTGTGTTAATGGTACTATAGTTATTATTTCACATTTATTTTATTATCTAACAAGAAATCGATGTAGTGAAGTTGGTAAATGAAAAGAAGAAACACAGAAAAGTTCACATTGCAGATTAGGTTAAAGTGTCTCTTAGGGTTTTCAGGGTAGAACATGCATAACTGCTGATAGAGCTTTGAATTTCCGCTCTCCCCACCCCAAACCACAGTGAGAAATTTATCCTCTTCAGAGATCAGACAGTGAGTAGAGGAATATAATCTCATAAAATTCATTCATGCTAGTCCTTTTGGGTCACCTGAAAATACTGATCTTACTAGGTCTTGATATAACTAAATAATTAGCTTTTGTTTTTGTTGCAGTTTAATCATATACCCATTTATGCTAGAGTCCAGTACAGGTCAACATTCATAAGTTCCTTTTTCCCTGGAAATTGTGGGAGAATAAATTGGGAAGAGAAAAATATTTTAATTTTAGCAGGTAAATATTTTCATTTCAGTAGTCTCCGTGGGCTGCCATAACAAAATACCACTGGTTGACTTAAACAATAGAAATGTATTCCTCACAGTTCTGGAGGCTGAAAGTTAAAATCAAAGTGTGGCAGAGTAGGTTCCTGGTGAGCTAATGGCTGCCTTCTCACTATGTCTTCATGTGGCCTTTCCTCAGTGAATGTGGGGGTGGGCGAGCAAGAGCTCCCTGATATCTCTTCTAATAAGGATACTAATCCTATGGGATTGGGCACCAACCCTATGACCTCATTTAACTTTAATTACTTCCTTTGAGGCTCCATCTTTAAATACATCAATTCTGGAGAGAGTTTCAACATATGAATTTTGGGGAGACACATACTTTCAGTTCATAACAGCAGAAACTGCTCAGTCTCCCTCCCTCTTAGCCATCCAGTCCAGTCTGGGCACAACTATTTGAGAATGACTGTTTGGGAAATAATAGTGTGATCTTGCCGAGCAGTTCTGCTGCCCCATGAGTTTGCAGCATGAATGATATGTTTGAAATCTGTATTTCTGGCATGTAGGGAATAATAGTGAAGGACAGAGGTCAGGAGCAACAAAGTCATGCTAAGGTAACATGTGGGATGTTTTCAGTGAGAAAAAGCATGGATTATTTGAAAAACTAAAGAAGTAGTTCAGCTGGGGAGAGGTATATGTGGTGGTGTGAAAGTGCTGCAGAATGAAGCTGGACAGCAAAAATGAATGATATAAAGGAAGGAGTATCCCTCTCTTTTTCAAAAACAATCAGAGGCCTTGAGTCAGCCTCTTCATTGGCAATACCACACCAAGAAAGAATAACAGCTTGAGATCAGGAGACCCAGGTTTTAGCTGAGCTGCCTTCCCAAGAGTTGCCATATGACAATGGACATTCTCTGCCTCCATTTCTTAGTCATCATATACTAAGTCACTTTTTCTTTTTCTTAAGAGACAGGGTCACACTTTGTCACCCAGGCTGGAGTGCAGTGACCCGATCATAGTTCACTGCAGCCTGATATCCTGAGCTCAAGCAATCCATCTGCCTCAGCCTCCTGAGTAGCTAGGACTACAGGCATACATCACCATGCCTGGCTAATTTAAATTTTTGTTTTTTAGAGATGGGATCTTGCTATGCTGTCCACGCTTGTCTCAAACACCTGGTCTCAAGCAATCCTCCTGGCCCAGCCTCCCAAAGCACTGGTGTGAGCCACTCCACCTGGCCGGCTTTCACAATCTTATGGAATCCTTTTGTACTAAGAACAACTTCTGAATCATTGGCCTAGTGTCCTTTACTATTGTAATCTTAGGGTCTAGAACCTTCTGCTGTGAACCTGTTAATAATGGGGAAATTTACTTATTGCAAATGAGTCCAGTTCTGTGGTAAAGAACTCTTTTTTTCCCACTACTCCCCCTAGGACATGACCTAATAAACCTTTACCAGCCAACTTTTACTGTGGAGCGCAATCAGGGTGAAATTTACCACACTTGGCCTTAGAGAGAGAGTGCCCTGGGTAGGAAGTGAAGGCAAGGGAAAGTCTCTAGTGCAGCTATCTAAACTCCAAGGTTAGAACATACCTTTCCAAAATGGTCCTGTTCTATGTAGTGGGGAAGTTCTGTGGTAATAGAGTACTATGTTTCTATTACATAACAACCTGATCTTTTTATATGGCCTAATCTGGATTTCCAAACCCAATATTCTGATGAACATTGTCTCTATATAAAATGTATGGCTGCTAAACAATCCATAAATAAGTTAATAGAAGGTAATTTTTTATACTTTAGGGTACACTACCTAGCGCAATCTTTTTTTTTTTAATTTAATTTATTTATTTTTGAGATAGTCTTGCTCTGTTGCCCAGGCTGAAGTGCAGTGGTGCAATCTCGGCTCGCTGCAACCTCCTTCTCCTGAGTTCAAGCAGTTCTCCTGCCTCAGCCTCCTGAATAGCTGGGACTACAAGCATGTGCCACCACACTTGGCTAATTTTTTCTATTTTTAGTAGAGACAGGATTTCACCATGTTAGCTAGGATGGTCTTGATCTCCTGACCTCGTGATCCACCAGCCTTGGCCTCCCAAAGGGCTGGGATTACTGGCATGAGCCACCACACCTGGCCTATCTTTTATTTTTAAAATTAAAAAAAAAATTGTGGGTACATAGTAGTTGTATATATATTTATGGGGTATATGAGATGTTTTGATATAGGTATGCAGTGTAAAATAAGCACATCATGGAGAATGGGATATCTGTCCCCTCAGGCATTTACCTTTGAGTTACAAACAATACAGTTATACTCTTCAAATTATTTTAAAATGTACAATTAAGTTATTGACTATAGTCACCCTGTTGTGCTATCAAATACTTTTTTTTTTTTTTGAGACAGAATCTCACTCGGTCACCAGGCACCAGGCTGGAGTGCAGTGGCATGACCTTGGCTCACTGCAACCTCTACCTCCCAGGTTCAAGTAATTCTCCTGCCTCAGCCTCCCAAGTATCTGGGACTGCAGGTGCACGCCACCAAGCCCAGATATATTTTTTTGTATTTTTAGTGGAGACAGGGTTTCACCATATTGGCCAGGATGGTCTCGATCTCTTGACCTCATGATCTGCCCCTCCTCAGCCTCCCAAAGTGCTGGGATTACAGGCGTGAGCCACTGTGCCCGGCTATCAAATACTTTTATAGAGTTACTATAGCATACTGATTTTTAAAGTCATGTGCCCTACCTTAGCTCAATTTCTGCCAACATCATAGTGATAGTTCAAAACTATGAATATGAGTGAAATCAGAATGAACTCACTAGTGTCTCTGATTGACTATGCTCACTCATTGCCCTGCCATGGTTGGGGTGCCATCATGTCCTCTGCTCTACTAAATCTTATTTATCCATTAGGATCTCACTTTCTTACTTCTGTGATTTTGGGCCTACTTGATTAGGCACAGACTTTCCCCACTGATATCTTCTTCAGTTAATCCTGAATTAGGTTTAGGTCTCATGAGGGAAGGAGGTATATCTCATGCTGTATATGTACTGGCAACACCATTGGGCTCATTTTTGTGTTTCCAAATAAGAGTTTGCTTCTCAAACTTGGTCACATATGATATCACATGGTGACAAAGTGGTCAAGAGAACATTACAATCCTTACCTTTTGTTAGGTGCATATACCTAACAAAAAAGCATCAAAATATGTGAGGCAAAAACTGACAGAACTGTAAGGAGAAGAACCCTGGCAATTTGAATACAGTTTCAGAATTCAAAATTAATGCACAAAAATTAGTTGCATTTCTATATACCAACAACCCTCAAGCTAAGAATGAAATCAAGAACTCAATCCCATTTACAATTGTCAAAAACACAAGTGAAAACTCTAGGAATATATTTAACTAAGAAGGTGAAAGAGCTCTACAAGGGGAGCTACAAAATATTTCTGTAGATAACACAAATGAATGGAAAAACATACCATGCTCATGGATAGGAAGAATTAATATCATTAAAATGACAATACTTCCCAAAGCAATCTACAACTTCAATGAAATTTCTGTCAAATTACCAACATTATTTTCCATGGAATAAGAAAAACCAATCTAAACTTTAAATGGGAAAAAAAAGAGCCAGAACAGACAGAGCATAAAGAACAAAGCCAGAGGCATCACATTACCCAACCTCAAATTACACTTCAAGGCTACAGTAACCCAAATAGCATGATGCAAAAACTGATACATAGATTAATGGAACAGAGTAGAGAACTCAGAAATGAAACCACAGCCCTACAACCAACTGATTTTCAACAAAGTAAAAAGAAATAAACACCTAGGAAAGGACACTCTAAAACTGGCTAGCTATGTACACAGAAAAATGAAACTTCACTCCTTACTTTCACCACATAAAAAAAGTAACACAAGATAGACTAAAGACTTAACTGTAAACCAGAAACTAAAACTCCTAGAAGAAAACCTGGGGAAAAAAATCTCCAGACATTGGACTAGATAAAAAATTATTGATTAAGACCTCAAAAGCCATTATAACAAAACCAAAAATAGACAAATAAGACTTAATTAAACTAAAGAGCTTCTGCACAGCAAAGAGAAAAACCAAAAGGGGCAAACAGACAACCTACAGAATAGGAGAGCATATTTGCAAACTATGCATCTGACAAATGACTAATGCCCAGAATCTATAAGAAACTTAAACAAACCAACAGGAAATAAAACCAAGTCACCCCATTAAGAAGTGGACAAAGGCCATGAACAGACAATTATTAAAAGAAGACATACAAGCAGCCAACAAATATTTGAAAAAATAGTGTTCAAAATCACTAATCGGAGAAATGCAAATTAAAACCACATTGAGATACCATCTTGTACCAGTCAGAAGAGCTTTTATTAAAAAGTCATAAAACAACAGATGTTAGCAGGGCTGCAGAGAAAAAGGAACACTTAAACACTGTTGGTAGGAATGTAAATTAGTTCAACCACTGTGGAAAACTGTTTGGGGATTTTTCAAAGAATTAAAAATAGAACTGCCATTCAATCTAGCAATTTCACTACTGGGTATCTACCCAAAGGAAAAGAAATAATTGTATCAAAAGACACTGACATTCATGTGTTTATTGCAGCCCTATTTACAGAAGCAGAGTTGTGGAATCAATCCAGGTGCCCATTCATGGCGGAATGCATAAAGAAAATGAGTTACGTATACACTGTAAACCAAAAAGTATCTGAGAGAGGTCTCAATCAATTTAGAGTTTGATTTAGCCAAAGTTAAGAACATAATCCCCCCTACCCTGCCCCACAAAAAGGAACACAAAACCACAGGACCAGTCTGTGGTCCAGGCCTTTTTCCAAAGATGATTTGAGGGCTTCAGTATTTCAAGGGGAAAATCAAATAGAGGGGAAAGAGGAGGGTAGAGTCACATTACTGAATCCACATGTTGCAGGAGAAAAAAGCTAAGGGAATAGTCAATTATATATTCATCTCATGCTCAGTAAATTGACACTTTACATAAGGTAAAGTGAACATATCTGCATCTGGCCTTTTATCTGTAGTTATCTGCTTAGCAACAAAAGGAAAGGCAGCCTCTTGCATGATTCAGCTTTCAGTTTAATTTTTTTCTTTAGGCAAAATAAATTGCGGTCCCAAGATTTTATTTTCCTTTCATTACACCATGGAATACTATGCAGCAACAAAAAAGAGTAAAATTGTGTCCTTTACAGCAACATGAATGCAACTGGAAACCATTATGCTAAGCAAATTAATACAGAAATAGAAAACCAAGCACTGCATGTCCTCACTCATAAGTGGGAGTTAAACATTAGGTATACATGGTCTAACTATATTCTTATCATATGATCCAGCAGCTGTACTCCTTAGTATTTACTCAAACCTGGACAAGTTACATACTATATAATTCCAGCTGTTTGATATATTGTAAAAGGCAGAACTTTGGAGACAGTAAAAAGATCAGTGGTTGCCAGAAGTTCAGAGGGAGGAAAAGAAAGATGAACAGCGGAGCACAGAGGATATTTAAGGCAGTGAAACTATTTTGTATGATACTGCAATGGTGGATACATGTCATTGCACCTTTTTCAAAGTTCACAGAGTGTACTACACAAGGAGTGAACTCTAGTGTAAACTGTGGGCTTTGGTTAATAATAATGCACTGACATTGGTTAATCAGCTGTAACAAATGTACCATACTATGCAAGATGTTAATGACAGCAGAACCCATAGGAGGGATGGGGAGAAGAAGCATATGGGAATCCTTTGTCTTTCCACTCAGTTTTCCTATAAATCTAAAACTGCTCTAAAAATAACCTATTAATTTAAAACATCCAAATGATTATCAAGACTAGAATGAAAAAATAAGAACACTATGCAACAATTAAAATGATCAAACAATACCTACGTTAATGTCATTGATGACTATCACAAACATAATGTGTAAATGAAGCCAGATGCAAAAGCATACACACTATATAATTCCAATTATGTAAAATCCAGAAAGCAAATGAAACAGGTTCTGGTGTCCTGTTGGACACAAGAATAGTGGTGTAGCTTGATGAACTAACACTTCTACAGATAATGGTGATAAAATGTGGACAAATAATATGTTTATAGCTATAGTCATATCTATGTATCTATGCATAGGGATGTAACTGCATATAATATTATATATGAAATTATGTTATGTATATAATTTATATAATTATACAGGATTCGGTGTTATTATATATTAAATATAATATGTATATATAATACATTATTGCTTTTTGATCTCCAAAAACAAAACTTAGAAGGAGTCTAACCTTGAATGACCAGAATTATAACAGAAAATATTTACAAACATAAATTTTTTGCTTCAAAATACTTCACAATCTGTATGTGGTCCAGGCAGGCAGAAAACCAGAGTCTTGTTGTGTCAGAGGATTTTTGGGTCTTGCTGGAGGTTTAGGGGAGATATTTTGGAGGAGAGAGAACTACAAAGGGGTGAATCCCAGATATGTATGTTAAGTTGCCTGCAAATGATTGGTGAATCTTTGAGCTACATATATGCACGGCAGAATCCAGAGGCCAAGCATAAAAATGGTCATTGGACTCTGAATGAACTGAATGAGGATTTCAGTTGTGTCCACTGAAGGAAAGATGGAGATTGGGGTTTGAGTTCAGCCAAGTTAATTCATTGTTAGAAAAAGATCAACACTATTCAAAAACATACAACAGAATTCAGTCTCTGTAGCTGTTGTTCACAGGGTCTGGTACACAATTTAAAAAATCAAGAGATGTACAAAACTACAGGAGAATGTATTCAATACACAAGACAGTAAGCAGGCAGTAGAAACTAATCTCAAAATGTCCCAAGATGTTGTAATTAGCAGACAAGGCTTTGAAAGCAGCTATTATAAACATGAACATGGGGTACTGCTGTGCATTCCTCTCTGGTCTATGTTCACGTGCTGGGGCACCCTCCAGGGGACTGTGCTGTCTTGACTGCTTGAAGTTAGATGTGTCCATATGACTAGTTCTGGCAAGGAAATTTTCCAACTCAAGGTTTTACAAAATGCCTGGAGAAGACCCACCAGTTCCTGCCCACCATGGCTCTAATGTGAGTTTATTCCAGAGACAAAAGTAGAATCTTTTTTAAATATTTATTGCCACCACACAGAATCGAGGGTAACAGTTTAGTTTGAAGTCGAAGTGTCTGAGTTCTAATCAGAGCTGCATCACTGCATCACGTGTTAGCTGTGTGACCTTGGACAAGTTAATTGCACTCATTTGTCTTGGCTTCCTTATCTTTAAAATAATAATAATAGTACTTACCTCAAAGGGTTATGATATCTCAAAGTATTTAATATAGGCTAAATATTCAGAACCGTGCATTGCACAAAACCAGTACCACGTAAGTATTTGTTACTGTTAGAACACATATACAGCCAATGTTTTTAGGTATTTTTTTAAACTAATAAATATTTCAAGCCCAAATAGAATGCAGATAATTTTCCCACCTTTGTTATCAAATTCATGGGAATCATTCTAAGAGTTGAAAATTTTAGGTCTAGTGAAAGGTAAATACTTTATCTTTAGTTATTTGTGGGGAAATGTTTTGGAAGACATGAAATTGTCATCCCTTAAATTGTATGGCTTATGTGTTGAATTAACCCTCTGTCTAGTGCCCTGGAACCTAAATCTTTGTCTTGTTCATTATAGATCTCCATTTTATTTGATTTGATATATATTGTTTCATATATAACAAATATTTATTGCATGTAGATTACGGGCATTGTGCGGACCTCTGAGAGTGCACATTATAAGCCTCAGGGTGAGTTGAACAAAATAAATATTCTCTCTTCTCTCATAGAGTTTATATGTCAACTATACATGTTACCTATTTATCTGTATGTCTATTTTGCAGAAGTTTCTGGGACACCTTAATTTTAGCTTTTTCCAAAGGGAAGGAGATAATAAACTTTTAATTTCCAAAAAATACACAATTCCAGTGATTCTATTAATGTAAAAATAAAATATATGTAATGTAAAAACACAAATAATTAATTACATATAATAAAATATTGATAAATTACGACCCTGCATTTAGGCTGAGGAAACAAAGGAATGTTTGATTTTGCCCTAAGAAGCAACCTAGCTTTGAGGAAATTCTGTTTCAGTGACTTTCATGTGAGACATGCATGGGTATGTGATAGATGCTGTGCATTACTGCTGTGCACTCCTCTCTGGTCCCCATTTCCCTGCTGGGGCACATTCTGGGGGGCTGTGTTGTCCTGACTGCTTGAAGTTAGATATGTCCATGTGACTAACTCTGGTGAGGAAACTTTCTAACTCAAGGTTTTACAAAATGCCTGAATGAGACCCACCAGCTCTGCTCTTCCCCTGCTGGGCAAATGCAGAAATAGGTTCATGCTGAGAGCAAAGCTTCTTTAGTTTGGGTCCCAGAGTAACTACTGAGCAGAGGCTCATCCTCCATCCCTCCCTCCAACCTACCACCACCCTACACCCACATCAGACATGCAACATAAGTGAAAAATAAACCCTACTGCTTCAGCCACTAAGATTTGGGACATTTTGGTGACCACTGCCAATCAAGCCTATCCTGAATGGCACAGTGAGCAACTCCAGCTCCTGACTGGCACTGACTTCCCAAAAGAGCAAAGCTGCCTCCCAAGTATCCAGTGCCTCTACTGTGACAAATCATGCTGCTGCCACTTTCAATGGATACTGAAACTCATTTAGAACAGAAAGACGACGTTGTAGGGCAGATTATATGAAATGCCTGGAGAATGAATTCCTTCTGTGATTTCTAAAGACTGTGTGTATTTAGTGCCAAATATCTGGATGACAAATGAAAAATTCAATCAAACATCTATGTGTTCTCACATAAATTCTGGTTGTCTGATATCAGACAAAACATCTGGTCGACAGCTGACACTGGAAACTGCTCACTGGGCTTTTAGCATTGTCCACAAATAGGCCTAAAGTCAAGGATGCAGTGTGAGTTTGGACATAGAAATACTGTATTTGGTGAAGGGAACCAGAGATAGACTTACATAGAAGCAGACTAGATATTTTGTTAAATGCTTTGTAGCTCCAGAATGGGAGAAGATTCTCCCTGTCTCAAAAGATAGCCCTTAAAAATCCACTTTTTGTTTGTTTGGGGTGTGTGTGTGTGTGTGTGTGTGTGTGTGTGTGTGTGTGTGTGTGTGTTTATCTGTGAAGGACAGCTTTTATTTAAAATTTTTTATTTCCATAGGCTATTAGGGAACAGGTGGTGTTTGGTTACATGAGTAAGTTCTTAGGGGTGATTTGTGAGGTTTTGGTGCACCCACCACCTGAACAGTATACACTGAACCCAATTTGTAGTCTTGCATCCCTTACCCTCTTCCTACCCTTTCCCCTGAGTCCCCAAAATCCATTGTATCATTCTTACGCCTTTGCATCCTCAGAGCTTAGCTCCCACTTATGAGTGAGAACATATGATATTCAATTTTCCATTCCTGAGTTACTTCACTTAGAATAATAGTCTCCAATCTCATCTAGGTTGCTGCAAATGCCATTCGTTAATTCCTAAAAAATCCACTGTTAATAATACGCCCCTTTCTTTTTTAAAAACAAAATTTCTCTTTTAAAATGCAAATATGGCTGAGAAAGTTCACAGTATTATGTCTTTAGATACTTGAGAATCCCTGAAGGAGAAGGTGTGTGGGTGTTTAGGTAAGCTAGGGCAAGTTGTAAACCAGGAAACACGATAATTAGAGAAAATATAAGGAAGGAAGAGGTAATTTTAGAGAATGAAAAAAAGCTACTCAAATTAAGTAACAGAGTTCTCCCAAAGTTCTTTTCTTTTATATGGATTTTTTTCCTGCTCCTAAAATGGAATTTTATTTTAAAAAGGTACAAATGGGTTCTGAAATTACACACACACATGCACACATGCATCAGAGCCTTTTTCATAATCAAAGACAGTGTGTGTAAACTATGAATAAGAAAGTTGACTGATACTACTTTTGAAAAAAACATTGACTTTTGTGTATTTTACTTGGGCGTCTTTTCCACATTAAATAATACTTTGGCACTAGCCAATAAATAACATCTACTTTTTAATGTCCTTTTTCCAGGAATTGAAAAGTTTGGAGAGGCACTGTCTGTAATGATGGCTCCATTTCTCTTCTCTAAAGCAGGGAGGCTGGGCCTGCTTCACAACTGCCCGTCACTCTTGTGTCTGCCTGAGGTCATCTACTTTTGTTCTGGGAAATATTGCTGCTTCATTGCCATTGGCCACACAATAGGATCACACAATACTTCAAGGTCATGTACAGTGTCCTCTGGAACCAAGTTGAGGAAACTCAGTTTCCTGCTAGAATCAGTGAAGCTTCTGGTACAAAAGGTCACTATTGGCTACAACCTCTTGTGTGGCTCTGGAGTTCATGGAGGGCATTGGGCCAGGCAGACAAGGGTGTGGAGCAGGACTTGGCTCCATGCTGATGAATAATCATGACTTACATGTCACAGATTTTTATCTAATGGAAGCATAAAGGATTTTTAAATCCCCATACTCCCATCAACCACTATGCAGCTAATTGAAGCTTAAAATGCTGGACATTGTTTCTACTGTTTCTATTGTGGCTTAGGTGGGACGTTCAGTAGAAAACATGTAGAAATGTCTGGATGGAGATAACATTTCAATTCACTTCATTATAATCAGATTCCTGCATCTAACATCCCTTCCTTAAATCATTGACAATGAATGATAGATTTACATTATGCTTCTCAATGCAGTTCATCCAGTCTCATCGTTTTGTCTGTTTTTTTAAACATGTGTGCCATTGCAATCATTGTTAATAAGTACTAAAAATCCCAAAGACCTATCCCCTCTCTTTCTACCCCAGTGTTTTGTTTTCATAAGCAAACCACTGCTGCCTGTTGAGGTAAGCTAATAATAAATAGTTTACTATAGCCAGTAATCTTTTCTTCTTTTTTGTAGTGTGAACTGAAAAGCATCTGAGGCAGGTCTCAATCAATTTAGAAAGTTTATTTTACCAAGGTTAAGGATGCACCCACGACACAGCCTCAAGAGGTCCTGATAACATGTGCCCAAGGTGGTGGGGGTATAGCTTGCTTTTGTACATTTTAGGGAGACACAAGTCATCAATCAGTACATGTAAGATGTACAATGGTTTGACCTGGAAAGACAGGACAACTCGAAGCATGGGGTTTGGGGGTGGGGTTCCAGGTCCTAGATAGATTTTTAAATTTTTGGATTGGTAATTGGTTGAAGGAATTATTATCAACAGCAACAGAAAGGAATGTCTGGGTTATGATAAGGGGTTGTGGAGATCAAGGTTTTATTGTGCAGCTGAAGCCTCCAGGTAGTAGGCTTCAGAGAGAATAGATTGTAAATGTTTCTTATCAGACTTAAGATCTGTGATGATGTTAAGCTGGTCCAGCTTTTCCTGAATTCCAAAAGGGAGGAGGATATAATGAGGCATGTCTGACCCCCCACTTCCTCTCATGGCCTGAATTAGGTTTTCAAATTAACTTTGGAGTGCCCTGGCCAAGAGGAAGGGTCCATGCAGATGGTTGGGGGCTTAGAATTTTATTTTTGGTTTACACTTATCAACATCCATTTCCCTTATATCATGAGTGTCCTGTTGTTTCTGATTTCCAAACGTCAGTGGTGCTCTCACTGGTGTTGACCATTTGACTTTCTGCCTGTGTTGGAGGAGGCAGCCCTCCTTGGGCTTCATGAGTTCCTCCACGTCATGCTGAGTGAGTCAAGACTGCAAAGCCCTGTTACTCAGGCTATGCCTCACACTGGCTTATACAGCCAGTTACGTGCAAGTTGAGATAATGTATCCACCTTCAACAAAGATCAGGCTAACTTTCCGTTTGTGGGAAAAGCAGTGGGTTCCCCAAGCTCCACTGCTGCTTGCTGTGCTGTGAATCATAAAGTCCTTCATTTCTGACCCGGGATCTTGTGTCTTCTGCTAAGCATCCAGAAAAGCATTACAGGTTGATTCTACAGCCCATAAGTGGAATAAATAAAATCCAGACTTTTTGGACTATACTATCTGGAGTCCTTTTATATGCCTGCATTTCCCCCTAAATAGGTGATAAACCTCTTGAGATAAAAAGTCTGAGACCTCTTTGCTTTCTCATTGGGAAACATAACATAAATACTCAGTAAGTATTCATGGATCTCAATGACAAGATCAATTTATACCATGTCAGAGTGAAATTTTGATACCAAGACAACAAAGAAATTATTGCCACAACTTGCAATGCCATAATAGAATGCCACATATTGCTCACTTCTTACTCTTCCTAACTTGTAAAGTGGATGATACCATTTTAAGGAGAGATTTCTCTGTACGAGACAGATGTAAAGAATTAGACTATAATAAAGAGATGCTGAGAATATTGCATACATAGTTACTCCACCCTTCTGTTCCCATCCTAGTTATGAATAGCTTCAGGCAGAACAATCATTTGCCATGAAGAAGAAAAGCTCATTTCAGAGAAAATTAAAAGAAATGAACAGAGTTGCTACTTCTCTGTATTGGTACAATAGCAAATCTTTCTCTCCCTCTCTACCATTTTATGAGAAGGAAGTGGCAACTTTCTTTGAACTAAAAACCATCTAGTGGCTGTAAAAGGAGCCCAGTAGGTGCAAAGATTCTCTGAGTAATAAATTACTTCATCTTTTTGAGGTAGAAAACACTTATTTCTCTACTATGTAAATGTAGGAACTAATTTTCTTCTTTTTTAAACAGACAAATTTGTGATAGTAAATAATGCACCAACATATATGTGTTACACTGACATTTCCAGGGAGCTGACTCACTGGTATGGCCATTATGAGAACTTGCCTGTCAGAGAAGGAAGTGTCATAGATCAAGAGACCTTCTACCTGGTTCTGAAATTCATCACCACATTTGTGCCATAGCCACACTTCTCATGTGCTGCTCTCTATCAGTGAATAAGTATGACAGGAAATCCCACATTCCTGGGACATGTGGGACTCCTCTGAAAGGTGACTTTGGTTGAGGACTCCCCAACCACCTTGTGGGACTTTCCTTACAAGTACACATGAGTCTAAGATGCTTCTAGACTTCTTGATCTGTCACTTGGGGGAAGATCTGTGTTTTATGGATATATAGGTTCCTGCCTTTTCGAAGAAACCAATCAGTGCCTAGATCATGTTATATACTCAATGTGTGTTCATTGAGCTGAATGTCAACTGCTTTCTCCATTGCTGACTATTCAGTAGGGAAGCTCAAGTGAAAGCCCAGCAGTGGGGATTGCTTTAGATCTTTTGCCTTTTCTTGACTGCCAATAAATACTATTATAATACCATGTAATGTTCCATACAAGTACTTTTTAAAAAGGCAACCAATAATGATTTAAGATTAGCCAACTGGGTCTTTGAACTTAAAAGTATAGCAGGCTCTGAACACAGAAACAGCTATCACCTGAGTTTTCCCTTGAGTTCCTTCCAAAGGGAATGCTGAACTCCACATTCCTTTCTCCTTTTCAATATGTTGTAGCACTTTCTACATTATCTCAGCATCACTCCCCTCATACTCAACTTATTAAGATCCATCGGGATGATTTGTGTTTGTGTGTTAGAAAAATCACCTTTTCCTCCCCTGGGATTCACATCAGTTGCCCCTGTCTTCACAAGCCTTCTGCTAAAGGCATGAGACTGTTGGAGATTTAATGCTTAGACTCCTTTGAAGTGAGAGCAGAGACCAGGTCTTGTCCTTTCATGCTGACATCTACAAAGCAATTATGGGAAAAGAAAGACTTATGGCTGCTGCCAAATTCTCTTAGTCTCTAGTCGCTTGCCTTCATCTGTGTTTTAAATTGTACTGGAGATACACAAGCAGATTAGAGAATTTATTTGCATGCAACAGTGTCTCAAATGATCATTTTAAAGCTTCCTAAAATCAACATATAAAATATGCTGGTGTTCTTTTTAAAACATCTTGATACAACTTCCTATAAATGAATTCAAGTGTAGTTAGTTGGTAGCTGCTATAGAATTATTTAAATTAGCAAACCCTCCAAATTCTGGTGGAGTGGTGAATTTTGGAGAGAATCTTTTGGCCATCAGGTGAGGCAAGGCTGAACATAGGCCTCACCATGTCTTCTTTATTCCTGAAAAATATATTATCTCTCTGTTGGATATGTATAATTGTACTAGATATAACTGACTATGTTTTGACCTTGATTTAAAAATCATGGCGACAGAAACTCTCTAGTCTTAGGGCAATTTACAATGTCATATGAGAAGTTTGGCAGCTCCTCAAGCACTGGGGGTTAAAAGACAGCACATATTTCTGAGGTTCCTCTTTGGCTCATCCGTCTCTATATGGCTATATATATGGTGCCTTATGGGGCCATCTCCTCCAGCATTTTTCATCACGAGGATGCAGGGAACAGTCAGTGGGGTTTGCAACCTCTGTGTGTAGCCAGGTAAAAAGCATCACATTTGCCCCTCTGCTTTCAGATCCCCTAAATATGGGATTCTGTCTCTTAAGTTATTACTTAATCATTACAGAATCTCTGTTTGGAGTAATGAAAAAGTTTTGAAAATACAGTAGTTAGTGGTGATGGTTGCATAACATCATGGACATAATGCCACTGAATTGTACACTTGAAAATGGGTAAAATGGCAGTAAGTACTATATAAATAGGTGACTTCATTCATCTATCCCAGTAGACTAGCAGGATTTGAAAGGTGAGTTTGATTTTTAGTTTAAGTCTAGCAGAAATGACTATTTATTCACAGAAAAATAATTTGAGAGTGATTTTTTTTTTTTTGAGACAGGGTCTCATTCTGTCACCCAGGCTGGAGTGCAGTGGTGCAGTCTTGGCTCACTGCAACCTCTGCCTCCCAGGCTCAAGTCACCCTCCCACCTCAGCCTCGAGTAGCTGGGATTGCAGGCATGCACCACCATGTCCAGAAAATTTTTGTGTTTTGTTGTAGAGATGGGGTTTTGCCATGTTGCCTAGGCTTATCTCAAACTCCCAACCTCAAGTGATCTGCCCACATCGGCCTCCCAAAGTGCTAGGATTATAGGCATAAGCCACCGTACCTAGCAAGAATGATTATAACAGGGGAATGGAAACATCAGCATTTTATAATAACCAGAAGAGGAAAGAAGTATTTTATTCTTTATTTAGTAGGTTTCCGTTCTTAGACTCTTCTCTGAAAGAGGCATAGAAGGTCCACTTGAGCCCTGTTGAAATGGGCAGCTGATAAAAATATACATACCAGAGGTTACTTGGGATGATGGAAGTTTTCTATTAACTTTATGTAAGTTATTCTATAGAAAAAATTTTAAATCCCTTTACAAATGTTTACATATGCTTTTATTAGATTCTAAATCTTATTGTCTTTGTTTACAAGTCAATATCCATAAAATATAATAGCTCTCATGGAGACAAAAATCTTAGATCAAACTTTTCTTTTTTTTTTTTCCTGTGTGAAATTGGTGACAGGATCTACTTCTACTTTCAAATAACTACTTTGTATTTGGATGACCATTCAGATTAGGACTAAAACTTCATAAATCTATAATACCTTTCTTCAGGGAAATTTAAAATCCTTGGATTTATTTTTGTTTCAATTTGTCTTGCAATCTTAACCTTGCAGGAAGATAAGGAGGGTAATGGAGGGAGAAGAGTAGTAAGAAATATCCAATAGCTAAAGTTTTTATCAGCCTACATGGCAATTGATCAGATATTCAAAAAATCACCAGGATTTTGCTTCTTGGAGCTAACAAACCCTTATTTGCCTTTGTAGCAACATTCTTGCTGGAAATAAGAAATTATAAGTTCTGGTCTGAGTGATCACATAAAGGACTCATAAATTTAAAGTGGAACATTAGGGATAAAAATGTATTCACAGAAACACATATAGGTGTAGCACAATGCCAGATATTCTCACAGGCTTGTCCTCCTGCTATGGTCTTGGAAAGTGGCATGACAAGGGCCTGAAGGAAAGAAAGAAAAGAAGAGAGACCTGCCAAGTAGGATAAAGTACTGATGATGTGAGAAGTTGGGTGAGCATATACAAAGGAAGGTGACGTTGATTAGTGTTAGGAGGAAAACAGCTAGGGTGGAGGAATAAATGCACCTGATAGCAATAATTTAAGCATGCCCTGAGAGTAACCCTGTATGGCAGATGCACCTGAGTGTGTGTTCTGAGCTAGGGAATATGGGAGTGACCAGCCTGGAGATTTGTTCCTTGTCTATGATGAGCATCTTAGCCCCTAGCTTGTCCCATAGACTTCAGGCTGTATAGCAGATGGAGGCCCTGTGTTTTGGGTCAAATGTTGCCAGGTGGAGGTCATTAAGAGGAGGATGGTAAGTGAAAATGCCATGTAAACTGCATGCTGTTTGCAAGCGGGTGTGGTTTTCCTGCGAAGTTCGCCACCAGTGGGTCATGAGGGTATCTAGTCCAGCCCACCACCATTGGACTCTCTCCCCTGTACATAAGTTCCCAGTGAAAGCTCATGTTTTGTTTGCTGGCTCTGGATCTCTTCTTTGGCCTCTTGAACCTGGTCCCTATTCTATTGGGGTTAATAGGAGTTTGGCACAACATGTGAGCATAAAAGACGGACAGGTAAAGAAAGACAGACAAGTACAAAAAAGTAGGGGCTCTTGGAGAACAACATGGAATGGGTGGGAGTGGGCACTGGTGCCCTTCTCACATGATTTCAAGTGGCCAGAGCATGGTTGTGTGCTGGGTTCTGAGGGTCTTTTTCTCTTCAAGGCTGTTTTCTCGCTCTGACTTCTCCATAAGTTCAGAAGCCTCCTTACCCTCCAAAATCTGTAGGTATCCATGTTATGTTGCTCTAGTTTCTGCTTCAAAATTGCTGAAAACCAACATGACGGCTTCACCCTAGACTAAGAAATCTAAAACATCTTAAATACATGGGATTAAGTAGTCTACATAGGAAGTCAAAAATTTTGAAGACATTTTGACTGTTGCAACCAAAACAACTTCTTTATTACAGACAACTGACCACTTAAACTATGGATTTAAATGATCTAATAAATTTATTAGAAGGATAGTGTTTTATGCTATAACAAATTGTCTTAGAAAAAAACAAAAGAATGGCCATTCACCCGTTCAAGTACATGGCTTGTAATATGGTACAACTTACTTTACTTAATGAGTGCTTAGTGACTTTTCAACATCAAGTATCTTGAAAAATTATACTACTTTTCAGACGAAGACTTTAGTTTTTCCAGGATAAAGAGATTTTTACCCTGAAGCAAAATGAATAAATATGCTATAAGTGGTATTTCAGCTTTATAATTTCAGGCAATAACACATTTAAAATTCACTCAGAACAACATTTTAGTCAGTGAATAGCATATGGAACAAATTTACATTGCACACTATGATGGATGCACCCAAAATGTTTTCCTTTGTGTACATGAGACAAGCAAATGGGATGGGAAGGCAGCTTCTTCAGCATGTTGTTCATGTGGTCTACTTTGAAGTATTTTGACACATTCTCATGGTTAGTTAGACTTTATTTTAAACTAAAGATATGTTTCTGTGCTATAGCTAATTTTGAATATAGACTTGAATGCAAGGCAACCATGAGCCTGGAAAATGTAGAAAAATTGTTGAAAAGAAGGATACATAAGTAAGAATACATCCTCTGAAGAATATCTTTCTGACACCCCTCCTTCACCACCCCACCATCCACTATAAGTCTTTTATCTTCTTTGGCAAATGTATTAGTCCATTTTCATGCTGCTAATGAAGACAGACCCAAGACTGGGTTATTTATAAAGGAAAGAAGTTTAATTGACTCACAGTTCCACATGGCTAGGGCAGCCTCACAATCATGGCAGATGGCAAAGGAGGAGCAAAGTCATGTCTTACATGGTGGCAGGCAGGAGAGCTTGGGTAGGGGAACTTTCATTTACAAAGCCATCAGATCTTGTGAGACTTATTCACTACTGCAGGAACAGTATGAGGGAAATCACCCCCATGATTCAATTATCTCCACCTGGCCCTGCCCTTGACAAGTGGGGATTATTAAAATTCAAGGTGAGATTTGGGTGGGGACATAGCCAAAGCATATCAGCAATAACCTTCATCACATTTTAAATACAAAGCATATTTATTTACTTTAAAATATTTATTAATTGCAAGACTTCATTTTTATTGTCCAATTTATATATATTTCTCCCTTAGAAAATTGTCTGGGTGTCTTGGACTCTGGTGACAAACACCATGATTTTTCCCATTAAATTTAATGAAATTTTTTTCCCATTTAATGGCTCTTCACTTGGTGGCAGCATTTCACAATTGAATTAAAGTTACTAAGGAAAGGAATACATTGGTAGAGTAAAAGGAATAAATAAGGTAAAGCCCCAGCCTTGAAGGAGTTTGCAAACCTTTAAAGAAGATGAATAGATTTGTGCATAAGAGCATGCAGGGTATGAAACACAGGTGTACTGTAAAGAAATAGGACTTGTTTTTAAAAATAAGCATATCTGAAATTACACACCCAAATTGGTATTGTCTTTTTAAAGGGGTCCCCTGGAAAGTACTCATTGTCATTTTTCAAAAGCTATTTTATTAAAAAATGAATGTTAAGGATAAAATAATGGGAAAGGTATCATTGAGAAGCACTAGGATGTAAAATGCCCTAAATGTACATGATTGGTTTCTGAAAAGGGGTAATAATTCATAAAGAACCCTTTCCCTCATCGACTAATGGAGAACATCCTCCCTTCAACATTTTCTACCTGAAACAAGCACAAGGTTGAGGATCATTCAGTAACATCCCAGTTCAGAGGGTTAAGTCAAGCTCTGATCCCAAAGTATGGGGTATTTCTGCAATGAGTCAGCTACTAAAGGAAGTGACTTTGAAAAATAGGGTAAAGGCCATCAGATAGGACTCATTCAGGAAAATATTCCTCTCCTGCTTAAAACTGTTGGGGTGGGTGGGAGTGAGTGGTAGTCTAATACTTTGCTCTCCAGCAAAAACAAGCATTTGGGGGAGGACATTCCTGGGCATTCTAGAATATTCAAAAGGAGTTTAGATGGCAAGCGATGTAAGGCTTATCCACTCCATGTCTTTGAGAAGGGCCTGAAATCAATCATAAACATTGGCATCAGTAAATGGCTACTCAATAGAGACCAGGCTGAGATTCAAAATAAGTGAGATTGAGACTAACAAAACCCAGATACAAAGAAGAGTCTCCAGAAAGGCCCTCTACTCTACTTCTGGCTAAGCCTTTCAGCTCCCCCTGTGATGACAGATTGGTGGTTAACATCACTGCCATGTATAGAAGTACTCATATATTACTTGTATTATATATAGATTCATATATAATTTTATTACATGGATATATTGCATAATGGTGAAGTCTGGGCTTTCAGTGTAACCATCACCTAAATAATGTACATTGGACCCAAAAGGTAATTTCTCATCTCTCACCCCCTTCCCAATCCCATCTTTCTGAGTCTCCAGTGTCTATTATTCTACTTTCTATATTATATGTATATAAATATATATATAAAATGCAAGTAATATATGAATTTATAGTAATATATTTTTATATAATGCATTAGATAAATATATATGTATGGTATAATTTATATAATATAATATATAACATAATCTATAATTTATATGTAACAAAATTATATAAAAATTATGTATATATAAATATATAATTTATTCCACAATGTGAGTTACCTTCTATTCAACCAATTCATTTTTGTTCCAATTAAAAGATACATCTATAGATTTTGTTAAGGGGAGGTTATAGAACTGAATGGACATTATGAATGGACTTTGTGTTTCTGAGTCTAACAAACATTGTGTATTCTTACATCCTAATATGCCAAGAAACAGATATAATGTTGGCGCCCTTTTAGAGTGAACAAGCCCATTCAGTAAACATTCTTGCATTAGCCAACTCTAATTACACCATGGACTATACATGGTTAGTGCTTAAAAGCTCCTTGCCTTCCACCACCAAAAAGACATACAGAGGTGTCTTTGGCACTATATTTCAACTGTATCCTCATTCTTGAGCTAATCACAGTAGGGAACTAAGACTTTGACAGTACTTATGAGAGTGGGTCATTCGCAGTGTGTGTGTCTCCTGATGCATTCTTTGTGATTCTCCCTGCCCCAGTAGGCTGATCTGGAAGGAGTGTGTTACCCAGGCTCATCTGCCCTCAGCTTTTAGTTGGGTTTGACAAATGCAATGCAGGCAATTGGATAACAGGAGGAGGAAGAGGCCAGAGTATTTATTCCTGCTGCTCTCTTCCTGGTTTGGCAGTGTGCACATTCCTTCACCTTTGCCCTCAGGTTTTATCGGGTAGACAGGTGGATTCCCATCCCATGTTACAGCTCTTACTAGGCTCCAGGACAGCTCCTTCCCTTGCTCCTTCAGGCCTAGGAATGGTAACAGGTCTCCCTGCTTTGCCTCAGCATTCTCTCTCTTGGTTCCTTAACCTTTGCAATTAGTCCCTTTCATCAAACCCTCTTCAAGTCTTCCATTCGAATGAGCCATAGGTTTCTTGGTGAAACACATTATCTCCCATGGATTATTTTCTCATTCATTATTGCATTTAATTCTCACAACACCCCTGTGAAAGAGCTATCATTCTAGAGGTCACAAAACAGGACCATACTTACTAAAAATTGTAGCTTAGATTTATTTTTTTATTTTTTAATTTTAATGTACTGATTTAAGGGGGTATGAGTGCAATTTTATTACATGGATATATTGAATAATGGTGAAGTCTGGGCTTTCAGTGTAACCATCACCTAAATAATGTACATTGGACCCAAAACGTAATTTCTCATTTCTCACTCCCTCCCCCACCCCATCTTTCTGAATCTTCAGTGTCTATTATTCTACTTTCTATATTCACATACACACATTATTTGGTTACCACGTATAAGTGAGAACAGGCAGTATTTCACTTTCTGTGTCTATTATTTCACTTAGAATAATCACCTCCAGTTCCATCCATATTGCTGCAAAAGACATGATATCATTTTATTTATATTTTTATTTTTTTGTGGCCAAGTGGTAGCTCTGATTTACATTTAGATTTGACTGACTCGAAACCCTTGCTCCTTCCACTGTGTGTACTTTCCTTCTGGAAGTTTTGCTAGTACTTCTCCATTAGTATCATAAATTAGTACCATAAATGCACTGCTTTTGTTCACATTTGTGAATCAGAAACAGAACAAAAATCATCTCCCCTTTTTGCTCCCCCAACAAGCAGAGCTCACTGTCCACATTATCATGATTTTATTCCACCACTATTTTTACTGCTATGACTTTACTATTCCAGGAAATATTTGTCCAGGGAGATAAAAGCTAAAAATAACTTTAATGTTCCTTTCAGGAACTTCTGAAACAAATTCATTTTTAATAAACACAGGACTGGTTTACTTTTCTTTTTTTTTCTTCTTTGAGACAGGGTTTCACTCTGTCACCCAGGCTGGAATACAGTTGTGCAATCACAGCTCTCTGTAGCCTCTATCTCCTGGGCTCAGGCAATCCTCCTATCTCAGCCCCACAAGTAGCTGGGACTACAGGTGCACACCACCATATCTGGCTAATTTTTGTATTTTTTGTAGAGATTGGATCTCTTTATTTTACCCAGGCTAATCTTGAACTTCTGGATTCAAGTGATTGTCCCACATCAGCTCCCAAAGTGCTGGGATTTTAGGCATGAACCACCATGCCTGGCTGACTTTTCAGTAAATAGGATCAAACTGCTCTACGCTAAGACTCTTCCACATCCTCACCTCCAAGCCCTCGTTTTGCTGCACCCACCAATCCTAAAGTGTTCTATCATAATTTTTACTCAATTCCTATCAAGCCCACACCATTTGCATTGAAAGATCTGTCTTAAACCCCAAAACCTCATAAATATCACAACTTTCCTGTCTCCTTTCTAAGATGCCACTAACTCATTGTCAAGGTAGCATTCTGCCTTAACTGAGGTAAACAATAAACTCAGATTTACCTTATAAATACATTATTCTAGTGATATTTTCAAGGATCTAGCATTTGACAAGACATACTTATGGAACTTAAATAAATAATTTCCACATATTGAAATATGAAGAAGCAGAGTTGAAATTCAAGCCCAGGTTGTCTGGCCCTAGAGCCCTTTCATAGACGCACACTATTTTGCCTCCAATGGACTATAACTTCCAAAGGAAAATAAGACAAATTACCCAGCACAAATGTTACTGCTTGGTCACTAGAGCGTTTAGTGCAGTCCCTGATGGCTTGAGTTAGATAATAATGGCAGAACACTATTCTCTTTTTAGCTATTTAGAAATAAAGTCACTAAATAATCAGTTTTACATCTCTTGAAGTTTAATTTTTACAGGCTTTTGTCACTTACATTTACAAATATGTCATGGAGGTAATTTAAAAAAGTAAAAAAATTTCTTTATAGTATCATCTCATTACATGAAAATGTTTAATTACATTTTATCATTATAGAAAAGTGGAAAATGGGACTTGCCTTGGCATGATGTTATTAACCAAAGGGCCCATTTACAAATTGTTTTCACTGTGCAGTCCAGATTATTTTATCATCTTAATAGATTAAAGCAGAATTTTACTTTTATTAAAGAAAAAGACTGTTAGAATAAAAATGGAGACTTTAATAAAATAGCATATGAGTTTATTCTTGGGATGCCAAAAGTCATATTTCAGAGAGGATAGAATGAGTGTTAAAATTTTTAAATTACATATTTGAAGACAATCATGAAAATAGGAAGTGGCAAATATGACAAAATAGAACAGAGAAATCTTCTAGAAGTTTCTGGAAGTGGCTGCTCTTCCTCTTGTTATTTGTTTTGGTTTTTCATGATAGTCTGCATCCTTTGGGGACTCTGAATAAATCTGAGTCAAACAGATGTTAATATTTAACATCTTTTTAGCCTGGCTATATTGGGAGCAACTCTGAGCAGGCTCCACTGAGCTGACTGTCCTAATTAATTGACTCTATCCCATCTCTCTGTGAATCATAATTGTTCTTCTCCACAGAAAGTTGAACCTTCACCATTGTACACTAACTCCCTATTCTGCCTATGCACTGTGCTTCCACAAACTGAGTTGTATGATTTCCCCAGACTCAGTCATGTTTGACCCCAAAACTTGTCCTTATAATAATTTAACAACTGCAAACTATGTCAAGATTTTTTTAAAATGTGGGTACTGTGAAAACTAAATACTTCAGAAAACAAATTACATGTTAAAAGTGAAATCAAATCAAATAACTATTAAGAAATTGGAAACAATAACTTTAAAAGCTCAGAACAACTTGTGCTCTTAGATTGTATTATAATTGTCTCTAAGTTCCCTTTTCATGTAACAAAACAGACACTGGAAATGTAGAAGATGAATTATGAGTATAGTTTTGTGGGGAAGACAATCTGGAACTCTCAATACTAGATTCGTGCTTAAAGAATAACCTTTGAGCATGCTATAAATGATTAGTAAATGAATATGCATTTAAATGTTTGAAGTAAAGCAAAAAGTTAAAGATCTCTATGTTTCTCTTTCATGATTCTATGATGGTTGATTTTATGTGTCAAGTTGACTGAGCTTTGGGGTGCCCATATATTTGGTCAAACATTATTCTGGGTGTTTTGGTGAGGGTGTTTTTAGGTGAGATTAATAT
The DNA here is from genome assembly GCA_963574635.1 of Cheracebus regulus. NCBI lineage: Eukaryota > Metazoa > Chordata > Mammalia > Primates > Pitheciidae > Cheracebus > Cheracebus regulus. The sequence goes on along the minus strand of CAUYQU010080668.1, from coordinate 16,042 downwards.
CTGAATCAAGCTGAGTAATTAAATTGCCTTCCCCAATGTGTGTGGCCTTATTCAAGGCTTGAATAGAACATAAAGGCTAACTCTCCTGCGAGTAAGAGGAAACTCCTCCTGTCTGACTGTTTGAGCTGGGACATTGGTCTTTTCCTGCCTTTGGGCTCTAGGTGAAACAACAGAGCTCTGCTGATTTTTGGACTGGAATTACGTCATCAGTTCTCCTGTGTCTGCAGCTTGCCATCTGTAGATCTTGGGATATCTCAGGCTTCATAGTTATATAAGCATATTGCTTATAACAAATCTTTTTGTATCTATATAAAAACATCTACTAGTTCTGCACATACTGGTATAGTTCATATTAGATAAGAGGACTTCTACAAAATCTAACAAGTCTTGTATTGTCATGCATATTTCTAGACATGGTCTAGGATAATTCCTAGAATTGACTGAGTGACACAGACCAAGTCTCTTCCCTCACAGGCCTTACATTCTTGTGGCAGAAGACAGTCAAGTAAACAAGCAAATGAATGAAATAATTACTATTTGTGATTAGTGTTAATAAAACATTAGAAAAGCAAAGTGAGGCAGAATGGGTTATGGAGGCAACTTTAGATTAGCTGGTAAGGGAAAGAAGGCATGTAAAAGAGGTAGCTTATTTGAGGAAGGGCTATGCAACTACATCATGGTGAACCAGAAGGAAGGACAATTGCATCACTTAGCGTTTTAATACAGGTGGAAATCAGACTGTGTAGAGTGCTGTAGGTCATCATGGTAATGGCTTGGGATTGTATTGTAAGCACTGAGAAGGCACTGAAAAGCTGAAGTGTGATTTAATTTGGTGTTGTAAAGATAATTCTTTAGGTTTTACAGAGAATAAATTTAAGAGTGCATGAGAAGAAACTTGTCAGAAGACTATGGCAGCAGGGTGGATGGATGTCAGTTATGGCTGTGGAAACAAAGGAGTTGGCTAATATGAGGCATTTTGAAGAATATAATCAATAGGACTTGTATAATGGATTCAGTGGAAATGAAGATAGAGGAGGGAGAAATTAGAAAAGGCTCGTAGATTTTCAGCATGAGCCACTACTACAAGGTAGAGAACAGCAGTAGAGAGTTATTTAGAGAGTGGGGCCTGAGGAAGTTAATTTTAGTAGATAAACTTTGGATGCCTATTAACCAGGCAATTGGAAAGGACTGTTAGGCAGCAGAGTACAGTTACAATGAGGTTATTTCAGAGTCAGACTTCCTGGAGTGTGACATTGACTCAACTACAGTGGGCATTTATTGAATCTCCTCATGTCTCAGTTTCCCCATCTGCTAAAATGTGGATATTAATAAGAGCTTCAAAATCAAGTCATTGATAGAATTAACTAAAATAACGCATGTAAAATCAGAACAGTGCTTGATATATAGCAAGTATACAATAGTCATTAGTTGCGGTGGCTGTTGTTTTGCATGAGCTGGAGCCCATGAGGCAGGCCTGAGCTGGACCTACACATTTGGGAATCGTCAGCTTAATAAATGGTACTGAAAGCAAAGGGTCAATATGAGACATCTTAAGGAGAGAGCATAGGAAAAGATGTGCAGAGGGGCTAAGAACAAGTTTTAGGAAATTGGACATTTAGGAGAATAAAAAAGAGGAAGATCTAGCAAAGAAGACTGAGGATCAGAGTATGAAGTCAGAGGAAAGCATCAGTCAACCCACAAAAAGAGTTTCAAGGACTCATCAGTTGATTAAATGCTAAAACGTCAAGAAGGATGGGATCAAGGCAATTTCCAATGTATTTAGCAATATGAAATTTGGTTGTGACCTTGGCAGGAGTAATTTCACTGAAGTGGTAAGAATGGAAGCCAGATTATAAGAATTGAAGGGAGAATTATATTTCTGATTAACAAGGTATATTGAGTACAAGTGATCACTTCAGATTCCTTTCATAACACCATTAAAAAGATGATAATGGAGGTTTTTAAAAATTTTTTAGGGATAAAGGCAGGAACTCACAAGAACTAAATGGAAGACAACAGTAGTAGATTAGAGATTTCAACAAGCTTTTGAAAGATGGAAAAGGAAGGGACCAGGGGTAACTGACTTAGCAATCTAGAAAAAGATAAATGTGAATACTATAGTGGTAAGGACAAGTAGACAAAAAGAAAGACGATTTATGTCTCAGAACCCTGGAAGGATCTGAGAACTGATGGAATCAGGAATCCTTGGATTATCAGTTGAAAATGTGTCTATGAACAGGTCTTTGCCTCTTGTCCTCCAATCTTCAAACAATGGGTAGCCCATCTCCATGCCAGCAGGAGGCTGGAATTTCACTCTTTGGAAAGATTAAATGTTTCTACCAAACAATAATGAGAATACTTCCAGCCTCATTTATGCTACCTAGGTTGAAGAACAGAAGATGCCTTTCAGGGAAAACTAACTGGTTTGTGGAAAAGACAAAAAGATTGGGATATTTGCTTATCCCTCAATGAAAAAGCTATCTTACTGTCTTGTGTTATCCACCATTGACCAATCCTGTTCATGCAAATAGAGCTTCTCACATAAAATACAGAAAGAAAAAAGCATACAAAAAATTCAGAGAAAATATAAACTACAAGAGCAATGAAGAAACTAATATTTTAATAATATTCTCGAAGAGTTAGGAGATTATATTGCATCCGCAAATAGAAGGTGATAAAAAGTGAATTATCAAAGCACAAGAGTGAGTTTTTGGACAATCAAACTGGAGGGGAACTAAAAGAATCAATAGGAGCATTGGAAGTTAAAGTCAAGAAAATCCTTCTGAAAATAGATGGAAATGAAATGGAAAATAGAAGAAAGGCAAAACAGTTTTTGAAGACCAGGGTAGGATATACAACATCTAAATAATAACAATCCCAGAAAGAAAACAGAGAGAGGGATATATGAAGGAAATAACATTTAAAAATTCCTAGAATTGAAGGACAATAGATTAAAATGACCCACTGGATATTCATCCAGACAAATAAGGTCCCCCCACCAAAAAAAAAATTATCATCATCATCATCCCAGATGATTCTAGAGAGAAAAATCAGGTCATATACAAAAGCTGGACTCAGAATGGCATTCATGGAAATTATAAGCAGCATTAGAAAGCCTTGGGATCTAGGGAAGAACACATCTCTTACAGGGAGAGCTAAAGAGGATTCCCAGGGGCTGAAGGGAAAGGCCTGATGATGTAGCAAGCAAAGCCAGGATGTGGAGTGAGTCAGGTGCCTTGACTGCTGGGAAACCTGAGACAAACAGGATTAAAAGCCATGAAGAACTCACTCCAACAGGAAGATGGGAAATTTGCTATGGTCCTGCCTTAGCCCCCTGGTGTTAGGGAAGTTGCTGTTTGTTCCTGAAGCTCTACTGAGGCAGATGGAGAAGGAGTCCTAGCTGATGGGAAGTGTGTGCCCAATGGAAGTTAGCCCCACTCACAACATGCAGTCTTCCCTCAAGTTTTATTTATTTATTTTTTGAAAGCTTTCTTATACATGACTGCCAATCTCACTGAGAATTTCCTAAAACAGAAAAATTCTCTTATAGGCACTACCTATTCTAGGAAAGATTTTAGTCTCAATAATTGCAGGTAACATTGTACATTACTATTATATGACATGGGTTTTTCAATCAATATATTGTTTTCTTTTGTGCTAAATCTACTCTTTAAAACACTTGTGTAATTTGGGTATTGAATGTATTTTTTTTGACAATTGGCACCAGAATGACTTTTGGGGAGGAAACTATTTTTGTTTGAGGAAATGTCTTGATTAGCCACTAGTAGAAGGTGGGAGCTGGTGTTCGGTGTGGTGGGGTGTGGTGTTTGACAAAGCCAAAGCCACGAAGGAGAATGGTCAAATTGCTCCCTGTAAGAATTATAAAGGAATTTTTTTTTTTTTTTTAGATGGAGGGGTAGAAGAGAAAGGGAAGCCAAGAGGAGAAAGAGGAAAGAAGAGGTTAGAAAAAGGAAATTCTGACATGATGGATGACAGGAGGTGGAGCAGCCAGTGGAAAACATGGGGTGGCTGATAGGTGTCCTAAGAGGACTGTTGAAGACTCAGTCTTCAAGGTCAAGTCTGGACCCACTGAGGTTTCAAGAGTGCAAGAGAACTCAACTGATGTGCAGATTACACCTCTAGCAATACATTGCTAACACAATAAATGTTTTGAGTGTACCTTTTATTTTTCTTTAGTGGCAACTTTTTTTCTCATTATTTTAACCTAAAGCATGTTCAGTATAAGCCACAGCTTGGTTTTCCTTTAGTTCTTTTCAGAAAACTCTGTGTGAAATTAATTACATCTAATGAACTGTATTTTTTTTTGTGAGCTTCCCATGTTTCAAAAAATGAAACCAATTCCTTACTAAATAAGGCTTTTGAAAAATGTGATTCCATTATACACAATGTGTATTGTTTGCTTATTGTGATGATGTTTAGTATCATTTTAAAACCCTAGTATTATATAACACATAAGTGTTAGATTTGTTCTTCTGTCTACTCCATACTATATATAGTTTTGTATTTTTCATTTTCATATATATGTAATTTTTAATATTTTATATGTTTGCATACATATGTTTTGTTCTCTACCTATTTATTATCTAGTTTCTCTTCTTCATAGCTAGAAAGTTCATCTCTTGGCAGCTAGCCCTTATAACAGAGAAGCCAAATTATACCTTAACTGATGGTCTGTTTCCTTTTCCTGCTTCTTGTTCTTCACTGTCATTTTTTTTTTACTAGACTATTTTTTTCTGCTGACTGTCATAGATTAATTTAAAAGGTTCCTCTGTGTTAGTTCAAAGATTTTCCATAGTTAGCATTGCTTCCCTGTGCTTTTGATCAAATCAGTCTCCATAATGGATCTCATCTCTGTTGACAATTACTGATTAAAAAAAAATACCAGAAGGCATAATTTTACGTTTTCATATCTTCTGTGTTAGGGAATGTTCTTTTAATGATCTGTTTCTTCTCACTGCATTTATCAGGCCATATCTATGCTAATCGACATTCTCTTTTCTAAACTAACCCTCCATTTATTTTGAAGATCCTAGTCTGATTTTTTGACTTGAAAGTTAAACTCTGTTAGTAAGCCTATTCCTAAGGCAGAATTAGCTATTTCAAACATAGTTTCTAATCTCCCTATTTTGAGATTTATCCACTTGCAAAAAAAAAAAAAATCCACTAAAGCATCACCAGGAAATGTTGTTAAATAGCATAGTTAATTGTTGGAATCTGCACATGGTTGGAATAATCAGTGATAAAGAATAAATAAAAGAAACAGTTACTTCTCTTCTAGCTCTTGTATTCTTGACATATATACTCTCTACTTTCCTGATTAAAAAGCAGAAGCTACCTGAAGAAACTCAATCCTTTCCCTCTACCAGCAACAAACCCACCAGCCTCTGCCTGAAGCCTTTCCTGTCCCTGCTCCTTTTCTCATCAGGGCTGGCCTCTCCACATGTGGTTGGGATACCATCCTCTCTCACCTTCTAAAACAATGTACCCTACACATTGTTTCCTCCTTCTCTTATGTTTTCAACTGACCCATCCCATCAGCATCTAAATATCAAATCTTTCCTATCAATAAAGAAAAAAAAAACAAAACAAAACACCTCAACTCCACACTCCCTTCCTGCAAACTTTCTATGTTTGTCTGACTTTTCTCAGCCAGACTTAACAAAACCTTCTCCATGTTCACTGCTTCTGTTTCATCATATCCTGTTTCTTCCTCCACACTCAGCATCTGGCTTCCATTCCCACGATTCCACTCAAATGGATCTAAGGTCACCAGTGACCTTCGCTGAAATAAATGCACACTCTTGGGCTTTCATTTCACCTGGTTGCTCACAGTGGGCCATCCTTTCTTTCTGTAGAGCCTGACTCCTGTGACTTCAATACCTCCACTCCTCTGGGTTCGCATTGACTTCTCTGGGCACTCCTGCCCAGCCTTCTTTTTGGAATATTTCTGCATTTCACCTGATTTATTTTTTAAGTTCTTATTTTAGCTTCAAAAGGCTAGTTCTTATATAAAGTGATAGCTTATTTCCTTCTAGGAGGGGACAAATTTGTATTCTTTTGATAATATGACTTATTTTTATTGCCAGGATACTTGATAACCATTTTACCTTTCCAGGCATTATTTATTCAAGATTAACTCTCTGTTGGAAGAACTAGTTAAAATATTTACTCTAGAAAATTCTCCAAATTTTTAGTGCAATTTAATACTTTGTAGTTGAATGAACTAACAGACGGTAACTTCAGGCAACATGACTACTCCATTACTTCAGGAAACGTTTACCTAACTAGGAGCAACATTTCTTAGACCCCTGTTTGTGTTCGAATATTGAGAAATGTCTACAGAGTGAAGGTGTCCTGGTTTATGAAAACCGTTTACTGCTGAATCAAGCGGGCTTTAAGTCCCAGATGACTAGGATGTATAAGAAATCAACTTAGTTAATACCTGATAGGAGAAGATTTCTTAGAGGAATATTGACTTCTTCAGTTAACCAGTTTAAAACCACCCAGTATAAAAAGCAACAGTGTAGAACAGTAGAAAGGCATGTGCTTTGAAACTAGGCAAGGCCACATTCAAATACTGACTCAGCCGCTTGTTCGTTGTGGCTAATTAGTAATAAATAGTAGGATGTGATTGAATTTTCCTGATTCTCACTTTATCACCAATAAATTCATTTTGGTTATGTTTTTATCATAGGATTACTCTGATCATTAAATGGAATAATGTATGGAAAATATCTGGTAGCAATAATAATTCAATTCCAGGTCAGGTTCAAAGGCTCTTCTGGGTACTGATGTGTTTCTGAAATGGATGTGTTTCTAATTAGCTAAAATAGTAATTAAAATGTGGACAGGATTTTGCACCTCTTTTTATATATATTGTCTGGTTTTATCCTTGGAGTAACTATTCACTTGATAAGATGTACCCCAACTTTGGATGAGGAGGCAGAGCATGAGAATTACTGGGGTCTTCTTCACCCTCAGCTAAGTGTCAGAGGAGGCTCTCTCAATCCTGCAGGGTATCAACTGGGCTAAAGCTATGCAGATCGAAATGAATCTTAGATCAACTCTAATAATATTCAGCATGATGCCTAATGCATAATAAATTTCCCATGTTTGTCAAATGAATGAGTTTATCTAAGAATATTACTAAGTGTGGCGGAAGCCTAACACTCCTTTTACTTTTTTCTTCATGATAGTCAAAGTAATTAAACATGAAGCCTATTTGCTATACAAATTGAAGGAAATCTAAAATATATTTATAGTGCTAAATATGTATAGAGTTGGAAATCATCTTTAATAGCATTGGAGTAACTTAACAGTTTTATATTGTCTTTCTTGTGATGAATATTTTCTTCTAATTAAGCTTTTCTAATACTTTAGATGGAGTATTTCAGAATTTTGATCATTACAATATGGCAAATCCACACTCTGTTCCTGTGTTAGTGTTTTTAATATCTAGTGTGTAATGGATTTTTTCCTTTTACCCCAATAGACATGCACACACACACAGAAAACACACACACACACGCACACACACACACACACGCACACACACACACATCAGCCTACTTAGTAGCACTTTAAAAACTTTCAGCACATAGTATGAGAGCATAGCTGAAATTAAACAGTTTTTGGGCAATTAGTTTATTGTTTTTAACTAGCCTACTGCAGTACAAAGAAAAATAATACAAGAATTGAAAAAATGGATTTGATTAGTTTCCATTACTGTGATCTAAAACTACTTAAAAATCATAGTGCAGTTAGAGAATATGTTCTTTTAAAGTATAGGCATGATTCTTACACAAATATGAAATAAACATGTCAAATTTTTGTTTATTTCATTAATCAAATGTGCACGCACATGCACGCGCACACACACGCACGTACACATCAGCCTACTTGGTAGCACTTTAAAAACTTTTTCAGCACATAGGCAATATGAGAACATAACTGAAATTAAACACTTTTTGGGCAATTAGTTATTATTTTTAACTAGACTAGTGCAGTACAAAGAAAAGAATACAAGAGTTGAAAAAATGGATTTGATCAGTTTCCATTACTGTGATCTAAAACTACTTAAAAATCATAGTGTTGTCAGAGAATATGTTTTTTTCTAAAATATAGGCATGATTTTTACACAAATATAAAATAAACATGTCAAACATTTTTATTTATCTCATTAATGAAATGCAAGGCCAAACAGACATTATAACTGGTCCAAAGATGTCAAAAAGCAGAGCCATTTATAAATAAGAAATATTCGAATAAATATGCCAATGAATGCAACCCAGCCTTCCTCCCTCTCTTTTTCCCCTGCCATCTGAGAGTGGGGTGGGGGGAAGGGAGTTTCCTCCACTGGACCGAATTTATTTGTATATCTATAGACAAGAATTATTGCATTGCTATCACTGTTCTACAGCTCAGTTGTAAAAAAAAATAGCTCAAAGGCAACGAAGACCACACTGTCCCCATGGAATCAGTTAGTTAACCCTAAAGACTGTGCTAAAGGTCTATACAGTACACAGTTTTCCACTGAAGCACACATTTTCTTCTGCTCTTGGAAGGTGATGGTGGTACAGGGTGCCATGAAACATTGTAGTCAGCTTGCGAATATAGTGAATACAGTGAATTTTAGTTTTAGTATAGCTTGTATTGATACAGAAATACTTTACTTTTCAGAGCCAACCTGAATATGAACAAGATTCATGGAGATCACGTATTGGCATGAGAAAATGGGCATGGGATAACTTCCAAGATTGTATGATTTGACAATGCCATGGAATAGATCAAATTAGCAATATGGGCCAGAAGATCTCTAAGGTAGCTTCCAAATCTATCGTTAAAACTTATTTCAGAGGCCGCTAGGCTGAAATGGCTCAAGCATCTTGGGTTCTCGGGTAAGCAAACCAAATCCAACTCAATGTAAACAGTAAAATGGAATTTAAACTTAACCAATCCCAAAATGCCAAACTAACCTCTAACTAGATCTCTTCACTTTAATCCATTAATTGTATTTTCCTTGTCTTGCTTCACAAACACCTTGTAAAAAGTTTCCTCTGCTACACGCTTGGATTACAAAACTACTCCTGGTCTGGGGCTGCCCATTCACAAATAGTGGAATGCTTAAATAAATTTGTTAAAATTTTAATGTGCCTAAGTATATCTTTTAACACTGTGATTCTAAGAATTTATTGCAAAGAACTGATTTTTCTATGCATCCAAACCCATCCAAAATCTACTGAGTCTGAGTTTTTGCAAGCTGAGAGATTTTTCTGAATTGGACACTGTTCCAGCCCTTGCAGGGAAAGTGAGCTCGTAGAATTTGTTCTGATTTTCACATTGCTTGCTGCTGTTCACAGATTGGATGTAGAAGCTTGTCCTGAAGCTCAGCGAGAGAACAAAGCTCTGATTAGAGCAAGCATCAATGACTGGACCTGGTAGTGAGGGGAGGCATCCCAACACCAGCAAACATTCACTGCTGGTGGAAAAAGAGCCTCCTTAGCAGGCTTTGTTTGCAACTGCAGGCCCAGAGGAAAGCAAGCTAACAGAAAAGGGGAGAAAAAGAAAAATGATTTACGATTTTTGGGCACCTCTGTTATGTTATTTGAGGCATGCTGTTATTTCATTTTTTTAATGGCTTTTTAAGTTGTTCTGTTTGTTTCTATGCTCAGGATGACTGGACAATTTAACTCATAGCATCTGATGGAATTTGTATTTTTTCTTGAGATGGCAGCCCTCATTAGCATTAATGACAATTCCACATTGTTTTTCTCTCAATTTGCCAACTGTTTTTTCCTTTTGGAAAATTGATGTATTTTTCTCTCTCTCCCAAAACATGTCCAGTCTTAAGCATTAAGTGGATTGAAAATGCGCTTTTAATGCCTACTCCTCTACAGCTTCCAAGTATGTGCAGGTTTTACCTTTGTGCAAGTTACTTAGTGCACATATGAGAGTAAGTGATGAAAAAATGTATTAAGAATGCAATTTCTTTAGTGGAGTGCTTAATCTGTCTTTGGATAAGAAAAAATATACGTTTGCAACAAACTCCTTTAATGTGTATATATGTGTGCATGTTTGTGTGTGTGTGTGCGTGTGTGTGTGTCTGTGTTTCCCTACATCTGTTGTAGACTCATGGGATTATTTTAGTATAATTTGTAATTGTCCTTATTTGGAAATCATTACAGAGTAACAAGACATATTTCCTCTAGCTAATAGTAATTCTTTAAATGGAAAGTACCTTTGGCCATTGTTTCATTTTTAGAAGTTTAAATTATTTTAGTATGATTAATGAGAGCAGCAGTTCCTTGACATTCTTAATCACTATATCCTGTTAGTTTAAGATCTCACTTTGCTCCCAATTTATGGCTAAATGCTCTAACTACAGTTAGATGTAACACAAAAAGTTCTTTCACTTTACTATGAAAGAATTAGGAAGTGGTAGTTTTGATCATACCAGTGTCCCCATGTGGATGAGATAAAAAATAAAGTACAAGTCTAGTCAGCTTGCCATCTTGCTTTACTTCAGTTTCATTGACTAATCTGTAGTTGTTTTATAGCTTATTTGGAACTCAAAGAAGCCTACTATACAAACCAATAACTGACAGACTCCCAAGGGCCCAAATACTAGGAGAACTTCTCCCCAAGTTTTGCTCCTTCATCCTTGTTTTCTGTTTTTTGTTTGTTTGTTTTTTGTTTTTAATATGGCTGCCCCTGCTAAGGAGGTGGAAATAAAGCAGACAAAAATGGTTGTTCAGGTTGCTTATCACTTGTACCATCTGCCCTTTGCTTCTCTTCCTGGTTTTTTATTCTTGGAACATTAATTTGGTGGTGCATTTAGAGTCTCCTCTCTGGCCCTCTGGACTCAGCTTTTCATATTGCTTTGACTGGATTTCTCTGAAAAATGTCCAACAGAAGATTCCCTGTCTTCCTGCTCTGATGACCACATTTTCCCCCTGAATTGCTGTAAAAGCCCAAATTAATCTTCAGTCTTGCCATTCTCCTATCCATCACTTCCAGTCATCCAGAAAGATCTTCTTAAACCCCAGATTTCAACCCATCATTCTCTACCTTTCATTTCTTTGCCCTCTGCTCCTTTAGGAAAGGACAGAAATCCAATTTATGGCTCCAGACACAACCCATACCATGACTTACTTCACACACCGTGTTCTAATCCAGAGACTTCAGGGTGGGGTCCCCTGCCTAGCAGCGTCGGTGACACCTGGGAACTTGTTAGCAATGTGGATTTCTTAGGGCTTACCCTAGACCTGAATTAGGAATGCTGGGATAAAACCCAACAATACGTGTTTTAACAAGGCCTTCAGGGGCTCTGATGTGGCTCAAGCTTGAGAACAACTGCTGTCCTCTCAGTCCTTGGAGTTCTAACTCATGATCTCTCTTTACACTTCTGGATTAGCTTTCACTCCTCCCACCACATCATCAACACTGGCCAACTCCTGCTTGTCCTTCACTACAAAATATAACCTCCTTTGAGTGTTCCATAAATCCTTAAACTAGGTCCAGCAGTTCTTCTTTGTGTGGCCATGCAAACTCTGTGCTACCTTTATATGCTAGTCCTTGCCACATACAGGCCTGCACATTTCTCTGTCACTCTACAGCCTCCCCCATGACTAGAAGTATTTTAAGAGCAGGCAGAAAGATACAGCTCACAAAATCCCTTCTATCTCAGCTGAGCAAATGCCTAGAGCAAAATAGGTGAGTTAAGTGTCAAACAAATGTTTATTGGATGAATAAGTTACTGACTTGCTTTTCATCACTTTCTAATTAATATTTAGAATGATTGACATTATTTCATGTATGCATATGATGTTTGTCTCGTTTGATTTCAAGATTGAAAAAACAAATCCTTAAGGGCAGAGGTCTTTTTTTTTTTTTTGGTATGTCTTCCCTTTCTCTCAAAATTGCTAAAGCACAGTCTTCTGCATGTGGGATTTCATTTCAAAGCATTACTTGAAATGGCATACCAGTAAATGCTTAGTATCACTGGTTATCCTCAGAAGGACAATGAGGGTGTGGGCAGGATAGTGTCTCCAACTAGGTTATTGTTAAATGAACCCTCATTTTATATTTTTCTTAATGCAGGATAACATATATATGTTGATGGAAAATATACAAAATCTTTTGGAGCTTGCCTGGGAAACCGAACTTATGTATTTATCTGGATTTTGAGAGCATGCTCTCCCATTGCCAAGCCTATAGTCTTTTTATGTAAGTAAAAGAATTTATTCCAGGAAAAACATCTTGACAGATAATCAAGATCTAGGAAATTTTCTTAAATCATTGAGTGATTTCTACCAAAAATATTCTATCCCAAATAGCCCACCCATGGGTAACTAAAAGAGTAAACAGAGAAGCCTGAGAGATGGTCTGTCTTAACAGTTTTCAGGTTTATGCTTAGTACATGCTTAGAGATGAGTTGAGTCAGAGTCCCATCTTATGAAATAGCTTCTTAAACTGTACTTCAGAGATGGAGTAATGGTGAAGTTTATACGTCAATTGAATAGGCTGAGGATGCCCACATAGCTGGTGAGACGTTATTTCTGGGTGTGTCTGCGAGGTGTTTCCTAAAGAGATTGGTATTTGAGTCAGAAGACTGAGGAAAGATGATCCATTCTCGCCAGTGTGGGAGGGATCCTGCAATCTACTGAGGCCTGAATGGAATAAAAAGAAGAAAGATGAATTCTTGATCTTTTTTGGAGCCGGGACATCCACCTTCTGTCCCTGGACATAGAGCTCCTGGCAAAGTGTCTGGCATGGTGAAGATGTTCAGTCACAGAAGATGTTATTAATTATGTATGGCTCTACTTCTGCCAATGCTTAAGTTCATAACTTGAGGAAAGCCACTTAAACAGTTGCTATTACCAGCCAAACCTTGTGTCTGCAGCCTCCACGGTAACCACAGTGGTGAGGCTCTTGGGAGATGTGAAGTGTCCTTGGGTGAGAATATCAATTATTTTTAGGTTGACCTATTCCCATACAGAAATGTCTTCTGAGGTTATTTTATTTTATTTTTTTTTGAGTGATTCACTATTTAAAAATATGTTGCCTGGGGCAAATTGGGGAAGAGCTGGAAGGACACATTTTCGCAAAGTTTGAAAATCACTTAGTTTCATAGCTCTAGGCACACCCCCTAAATCAGTTGCTAAAAATGCTGCTTGGTGTTGTAGCCCTTGGCCTAGAGCTCCAACTTGCTATGGGCAGGTTGAACATAATACAGGAAATACTTTATTCAAGAGAAATTAATGTATCTTTTCTTCAGGCAGCACCACCTGTGCCAAATCTAAATCATTCTTAAAAATCTATATCATACTATGTTTGTTATGTTTTAAGTGTAAAGGAATAGATTGTCCTGAGTTGGGCTGCAGGATGAGTATATGTTATTGAACCAACACTTAAACAAATATTGGGTCATGCATCCCACCACCCAAGCCCTCAGTCTGATCCACAGAGCCCTGCACAACAGGCCCTGTTTTTGACTCTGAGCTCATCTCCTGCTGCCCTTCCCTTCCCGGTACAGTTTCCCACACACAGACTCCTGCCTTGAGGCTGCAACGCTCACTCCACATCTGCCTACAAGGCTCTTCTTAGCCCAGATATCTTCATGCTCTCTCTCCTCACTGCCTTAAGGTCTTTATGAGACTTCTATCCCCTCATTGTGGACTACTCCTGCTACACTTTTTGCTATTACAACCCTCCCATGCCTTCCCTCTCCCCTCACTTATTTATTTCTTCTTAGTAATTATTATGAAATAATATTCTACATATTTTACTTTTCGTGTTAATAGTCTCTTGTGAGGTTCATGAGGTAGGTGTGGGGATTTTTAAAAATTTAATTTATTCACTTCTAAAAAGGATTTAAAACAGAGCCTGGCCCAGAATAGGTTCTCAATACACTTTTATTGAATGAATGAATAAATAAATAAATGTTGATGGTCTGACCAAGGAGAAACAATTCATCAGAAAAAACTAACAGAAATTAAAGCATAAGCTCTCTGAGGAAAAGACTGCATCTCAATCATTCTCTATTGCCTACACAAAGCTCTACAAGGAACCTGCAGTATAGTGGGCATGCAATAGTTATCTTATGAATGAATGAATGATGTAAGCCACACAATTGTCACAGTATGTCCTGGAATAAAACAACAACCTCACCCTATCTGGAGACGACATGACCATGTATTTAGAAGACCCCATTGTCTCAGCCCAAAACCTCCTTAAGCTGATAAGCAACTTCTGCAAAGTCTCAGGAAATAAAATCAATGTGCAGAAATCACAAGCATTCATATACAGCAATAACAGACAAGTAGAGAGCCAAATTATGAGCCAACTCCCATTTACAATTGCTACAAAGAGAATAAAATATCTAAGAATACAACTAACAAAGGAGGTAAAAGATCTCTTCAAGGAGAACTACAAACCACTGATGAAGGAAATAAGAGAGGACACAAACAGATGGAAAAACATTCCATGTTCATGGTTAGGAAGAATCAATATTGTGAAAATGTCCATACTGCCCAAAGTAATTTATAGATTCAATGCTATCCCCATCAAGCTACCATTGACCTTCTTCACAGAACTGGAAAAAAAACACTTTAAACTTCATATAAAACCGAAAAAGAGCCTGTATAACCAAAACAATCCTAAGCAAAAAGAACAAAGCTGGAGGCATCATGCTACCTGACTGTAATCAAAACAGCATAGTACTGGTTCCAAAACAGAGATATAGACCAATGGAACAGAACAGAGGCCTCGGAAGCAATGCCACACATCTACAACCATCTGATCTTTGACAAACTGGACAAAAACATACAATGGGGAAAGGATTCCCTGTTTAATAAATGGTGTTGGGGAAACTGGCTAGCCATATGCAGGAACTGAAACTAGACCCCTTCCTTAAACCTTATACAAAAAATAACTCCAGATGGATTAAAGATTTAAACATAAGGACTAACACCGTAAAAACCCTAGAAGAAGAAAACCTAGGCAAAACAATTCAGGACATAGGCACAGGCAAAGACTTCATGACTAAAACACCAAAAGCAATGGCAACAAAAGCCAAAATAGACAAATGGGACCTAATTAAACCTTAAGAGCTTCTGCATAGCAAAAGACACAATCATTAGAGTAAACCGGCAACCGAGAGAATGGGAAAAAATTTTCTCAATCTACCCATCAGACAGGGCTAATATCCAGAATCTACAAAGAACTAAAGCAGATTTACAAGAAAAAAACAAACAAACCCATTCAAAAGTGGGCAAAGGATATGAACAGACACTTTTCAAAAGAAGACAAATATGTAGCCAACAAATATAGGAAAAAATGCTCATCATCGTTGGTCATTAGAGAAATGCAAATCGAAACTACATTGAGATACCATCTCACACCAGTTAGAATGGCATATTAAAAAATCTGGAGACAACAGATGCTGGAGAGGATGTGGAGAAATAGGAACACTTTTACACTGTTGATGGGAGTGTAAATTAGTTAAACCATTATGGAAGATAGTGTGGCGATTCCTCAAGGACCTAGAAATAGAAATTCCATTTGACCCAGCAATCCCATTACTGGGTATATACCCAAAGGATCATAAATCATTCTATCATAAAGACACATGCACACATACGTTCACTGCAGTGATGTTTATGATAGCAAAGACCTGGAACCAACCCAAATGCCCATCGATGATAGACTGGACAAAAAAAATGTGGCACATATACACCATGGAATACTAGGCAGACATAAAAAATGATGAGTTCATGTCCTTTGTAGTAACATGGATGAACCTAGAAACCATCATTCTCAGCAAACTGACACAAGAACAGAAAACCAAACATCGCATGTTTTCACTTATAGGCGGGTGATGAACTTGGGCACAGGGAAGGGAACAACACTCACAGGGCTAGGTGAGGGCATAGAGGGGAGGGGTGGGAGGACAATGGGGGGTGGGCGGGGAGGATGGGGATGGATAACACCAGGAGAAATGCCTGATGTAGGTGATGGGGGT
>CAUYQU010080667.1:0-11577 GCA_963574635.1 Cheracebus regulus | reverse complement strand
ATTCTAGCCTGGGCAATAAAACAAGAATCCCATTCTCTCTCCCTCTTTCTCTTCCTCTATCTTTCATTCTTTTTTTCTTTCTTTTGCTGTTTCTTTCTTTCTCCTTTTCTCTCTTTTTCTAAAATCTCTTCCTCTTTCTTTCTCTTACATTCTTTTTTCTTTCTTTTGCTGTTTCTTTCTTTCTCCTTTTCTCTCTTTTTCTAATATCTCTTCCTCTTTCTTTCTCTCTTTCATTCTTTTTATTCTAAAAAAAAGAAAGAAAGAAAGAAAAAGAATAGAAATTGTTGCTGTGTCCTGTGCACATAATCCCTAACTTCTAACTTCTAGTATTGTGTATTCTCAATGGTATAAATTTTATTTGTAATGTCAGAGGGGATCATTGTCACTTTTCTCTTCTACCACATACAAGAAGGAAACAAATGAAAGTAGCTGTTGGATTTCTCATATAAATTAAAAGAGTTTGGGCCTGGGGCTGTGGTTCACGCCTGTAATCCCAGCACTTTGGGAGGCTGAGGCAAGGAGATTGCTTGAGCTCAGGAGTTCAACACCAGCCTAGGCAACATGGTAAGACCTTGTCTCTATTTTTTAAAAAAAAAACCTAAAAGAGTTTGAGAGTCATACTTTATTTAAATTAATGTAAAATACTGGAAAGGATGCAAAAGGTCGCTAATTGAGACATTCCAGGAGGGGAGGAATACCCTATCTCTGCTCCCTCCTGAACATCCTTTGAACCTGTTCATTTCTTCTCATTCTAACCCCATGGTCACTTAGATCCCTCACCTGCATCCCAGCCCCTCCTGGTCTCCCCATCCTGGGCTCATCCTCCACACAGCAGCCAGAAAAGTCTTCCTAAGTACTAAATTGTCACTATCCCTCCAGTATTCAGAACCCTCTGTGACTCCCCAGTGCCCTTGGGACAAAGCCTATGGCTGATGAGGCCATTTATAATTTGACTCTTACAGACCCTTCTAGCCCCATCAACTACCTTCCCACCCCTCCTGCTCTCATTCAGGAATTAAATCTCACTTGGAGATTCTATCCCTGTTACACTCTCTCCTGCCTTAAAGCCATTGCACATTCTCTTCCCGCTGCCTGGAATGCTCTTCCCAGACTCTGCTCTAACCAGCCTACTCCCACTCATCCTTCAGCTCTCACGGTGCACATTCCCGCTCGTGATGACCCTTTGCAACATCCCCCAGATGGAAGCTTCCTTTGGGCGCCCCAGACCCTCCCTTTGTCTCCCAAGGCCCCATTTATCATGCTATGTTTTATTTGCATGCTTAGTGACCTCCCCATCCCCAGCAGGCTGTGTGAGCTGAAAATCATGACAAGTATCCGATGCCCAACACGTTGCTTAGCACAGAGACAGCACAAAATAAATATTTTTGGTTTAATGACTGAATTGAGAAGGAAAAGAAGAGAGAGCAACAGAGAAGGGGAAAGAGGAGCAAAGACATGTACTTAATAACCCCTACCTCTGTGTTCCCTGCTACTTCGCATGTACAAAGTGCACTTCCCCATTCTCTCCCTGCAGAAACCTCTTCTCCCCCAGTCTTCTCCATCTCAGTTCATGACTCCTACATCCTTTCAGTGGCTCAGGCAATAAACCTTAGAGTCATTCTCAACTCCTTTCTTTCTCTTTCACCTAATATCACTCAGCAGCATATGCAAAATACATCCACAGTGCACCCATTTCTCATCACCCGACAGTTGCCACTCTGGTTCACCCCATTATCTCTCGCCGGGCAATTGTGGCCACCAGGAGAAGCTCTTCAAAGACCTCCAACTGCAGGAATGTGATTGACCAAGGGCCCAAGTGCTGTGCCCCCAAATCCACTCCCAGTCCTCCCACAGGCTGCACCCTGCCAGTACCTGGGTACATCCAGGAAACTAAGGCAGGCCCCTTCCTGGGAGACGTGGAAGGTCCCAGCAGCCTTGATGGGTGTTCCTTCAACTGCATGGTTATCCAGGGGCGTACATTCAAGTCTCTGTCCCTCTCCCTGTCACTTGGGGTCACATTTGCGTCTCAGTCTCCCAGTCTGATGGCTCTCCCAGCCTTCCTACAGCTGCCTCCCTAGTTATCCTCACAGGCACATTTCCCCTATTAAAACCCTTGCATGAATAATCCTGTTAATCTCATCTTGGGGTCTGCTTCTCCAAGGATCTGGACAAATACAACTCCTTCTCTCACTTTTCCTCTCTCCTGCTTCTATGTTTGCCTCCATGTAGACAAGGGCCAGTGAGACCCTGTGAAAGCCTAAATCTGGTGCTGTCCCTAAACCTTATTACCTACTTCTCTGTTTATGGTCTGGCTTCTACACTAGAACATAAGCCCCCTGAGGGCAGGCGCTTGGCTTTGTCCAGTGCCCAGATTCATGCCTGACACAGAGCAGGAACTCAATAATCATGACATGAACTACTGGAAGGAAGAACTTAGAGGCAGGGAGAAGGGGAAGGTCCAGGCCCCAGGTGACTCACAGTTGATGGTCAGCTCAAGGGGCTCACTCCTGGCCTTGCTGCCCCAGTTCCAGACCTCACAGGCATAGGGCCCCGTGTCGTTCCGCTGGAGGCCGTGGATGGTCAGAGTCCTGTTGTCAGCTGACAGCTCCAGGTGCTCACTGGGCAGGAGGGGCTGACCACTCAGGAACCACTGGACATTCACCCTGTCATGGTCAGTTTGGCAGATCAGGGCCACAGACCTGGCGTTCTCCACAAGGTTTGGGCTTGAAGACATGACTTGAGGTGTGGTCAGTGTTTCTGGAAACACATGGAGTTACAGGATCAAGTTCAGGGAGATTTCCTCCATCTCCTGCCTATGTGGGGCCCACAAGGTTTTTCCAGGGGTGTGTGTGTGTGTGTGTTGTGGGTGGTGTGTATGTGTGTGTGATTTGCGTATGATTGGTGTGTGGGGTACATACATGTCTTTTGTCTATGAATGTGTGTTGTGTGATTATGTGAATATGCAATGGGTTGTGTGCATAGTGTATGGTGTTTGTGTGTTTTGCATCTCTTGTGTGTTGGGCGTATGTGTTGAATGTGAAGTATATGTGTGGTACACATAGCACTCTGTATGTGAGCATATGTTATGTATACATCTTTTGTATATGAGTGTGTGTTCTGTGTCTGTGGTATTTGTGTTATGTATTTGTGTTGTATATGTATGCTCTGTGTCTCTGCTGCATGTGGTATGTGTATGCATTTTGTGTGCGCATTGTGTTTCTGTTGTATATATGTGTTAAGGGTGTTGAATGTATGATAATGTGGTGTGTTTTTCATGTCTGTGATGTTGGATGGTTGTAATGTTTAGTGGGTGCTGAGTGTCTGTGACGTGTTGTGTGTGTCCACTGGTGCATATTAGGTGTATATATATTTTATGTGACTGTATCATGTATCTGTGATCGTTTGTTGTGTAGATGTATGTGAGATATGTGTCTGTGTTGTATATGTGTGTGAGCATATTGTGTGTATGTGTTGTGGGTTTGTGTGTATGTGCTGTGGGTTTGTGTGTATGTGTTGTATGTCTGATGTGTTATGTACTTTGTGAGTTGAACACCTTTGATGTGTGCATGCTATATGTGTGTATGTTTTGTGTAAGTGTGTGTTGTATATGTGTTGTGAATATGTGTGAGCATTTTGTATGTGTTGTGGGTTTGTGTGCATGTGTTGTGGGTTTGTGTGTATGCGTTGTATGTCTGATATGTACTTTATGATGGGTGAGTTGTACACCTCTGTTGTGTGCATGCTATATGTGTGTAGGTTTTGTGTGAGTGTGTGCTGTATGTCTCTGGTATTGCACGGTATGTGTATGTGGTATCGCAAAGTGTGAATTACGTTTACTGTGTGTATTGTATGTGTGTGAGTGTGCTGTGCATGTGGGGTTATCTCTGTGTGTATGGAGTGTGTGAGTATTGTGTGAGTGTTTTTAAATGTAGACAGTTAACCCCCCCACCTCCAGAGAATCAAATCATGGGCACCCCCTAGAGAGCCACTAGGGTCTTGTGCAGGACATTCCAAGCCAGGGGCCAGTGTGCCCAGCCTTCCCTGCAGTTGGAACCCTGCTCAGCCACCAGCTACATTGGAAATCCCCCTGGGTCCTCCTCAAACTCTGGGGCATTAGAGTAGCTCAGTAGCTCTTTAAGAGTTCAAGGTTCCTTCACAAATCTGATGACAATCTTGACCCTGTCTCTAGAACACAGCACAAACATCTTGCATGCAACTCAATACCATGCAGAAATTATTCCCTCACACAGTATCCAAAGTGTCTGGATTAAGAACTCCTAGATCCTTCCAATGTGGCCACTGTCTGACTCCCAGAAGAACGAAGGAGAGGAACCAGGAAAGGAGACTCACCAAGGACTTGGACCTTCAGAGTACCCAGGCGGGACAGGTGGGTGGCAACATTGGACACCAAGCACCTGTACAGGCCCTCATGTTCTCTGGATACAGCGTGGATGGTGAATGTTCTCATGGTGGAAGACAGATTGGAGGAGTCAGGGAGAAACCACATATAGGAAGGGGATGGATGAGACTTTGTTTCTGCCAAGAAGGTCACGTTGGAGCCCTCCATCACCTCAACCACCTCCCCACTGGCAACACCAGACTCCAGTTTGATTTCAACAGGGTCAGGACCATCTGAGAGGACAGGAACAATTACAGGAGTAACAATAGCATCAGCAACAGGTCTCTTACAGATGTCTTTAGTGGATCAATAAATACTATATTTCCCTCCTCCCCACTCAAAGGCTACATCCATTACAAAGGAGGTACAGCAGTCAGATGGAGATGAAATGTCAGCCTTATCTCGGGGTAAAGCAAGATTGAAAGACACATCTGAAGTATGCCAACTGACTGGATATGGTAGCTCACATCTGTAATCCCAGCACTTTGGGAGGCTGAGGCAAGAGGATTGCTTGGAGCAAGGAGTTTAAGACCAGTCAGGGCAGCATAGCAAGATGCCATCTCTACAAAAAATTTAAAAATTAGCCAGTTACAATGGCTCATGCCTGTAGTCCCAACTACTCAGGAGGCTGAGGCAGGAGGATCACTTGAGCCCAGGAGGTTGAGTCTGCATTGACCTGTGCCTGCACCACTGCACTCCAGCCTGGACAACAGAGCGAGATCTTGTTTCGAATGAATGAATGAATAAGTGAGCCAGCTAACGCTCTGCTCACCCCTATCCAGGCAAGGTTTTGGATCAAATGTCTGAGGTTTGGGAGCTCAATTTTTAGTCACATTAAGTTGGAGGTTTCCAGTAGAGTCCGAGTAGAGATGTCAGACAGTTGCATGTCTGAAGTTCAAAGGTAGACAAGTCTACATCTGGGTGGTATTGCGAGCCTGAACGAGGCACTAAGGAAATGAATGTCGGTGAGGGCTTGGAAGGAATGGAAAGAGACTCACACTTCACATCCAGGATGGTGGGGTCGCTGCTCTGACTCCCAAAGGCATCTCGAGCTTCACATTGGTAAGTCCCCGAGTCCTCCCGCTGGACAATGAGGATGGTGAGGGTCTTGCCATCCCTGGACAGCTGCATACGCTCATGGAACATGAGGGGGAGGTTGTTGGAAACCCAGTGGATGGTAATGTTGACATCTCTGGTGTTGCAGTAGAAGGTCACCATTTCCTTCTGCTCTATGGCAGTGTCCGAGCTGACCTCAATGGTGGGCTTGGCCAGCCCTGAAAGCAAGAGACGGAGACAGAGGCAGAGACACGGGTAGAGGGAGAACAAACAAGACATAGTTACAGAGGGACCCAGAGAAACGGGACTAGATTGGAATTGCCAGAAGGCACGCTGGAGTTGGCTGCCTGGGCTTAAGTGCTGGATCTACTGCTTATCGTAGGTGTCATCTAGGGCAAGTTACTTCCCCTCTCCAAGCCTCATTGAAAGCCATTGTGCAAGTGAGTCAGAGGGTCTGGGACCTGACAAGGGGTCAATCATTGTCAGCTGCAACAACAGTCAAGCTTACCACATGGGTGTCAGCAAGGGCCCCTACCAACTCTTTATTGAAATAGGGTTTCACTCTGTCACCCAGGCTGGAGTGCAGTGGTGCAATCACGGCTCACGGCAGCCTTGACCTCATGGGCTCAAGCAATCCTCCTACCTCAGCCTCCCAATAGCTAGGACTACAGGTGTGCACTACCATACCTGGCAACTTTTTTTTGTAGACATGGGGTCTCCCTATGTTGCCCAGATGGGTCACAAACTCCTGAGTTCAAGTAATCCACCCACCTCAGCCTCCCAAAGTGCTGGAATGACAGGTGTAAGCATCTGCACCCAGCTCCCCTGCCCACTTTTTAGCTAACTTTGCCCACCCCAGCCATGACAACTACAGCCCTCCCCCTTTACCCCCCACCCCTGGCATAGATGGCTGAACCAATCAGAATTGTCCTCTTGAGACTTTGAACCCCAGATGGGGGCTCTCCATGGAGGCAGAGATTAGAATGGCCGTCTTGTTTTCAGGGCCCACACCTCTGGATCTGCCATGAGTCTGGGGTGTCGTGGGGGTCCCACACACGGACAGAACATCCTTCTCATTTTGTGTGGCATCACATGGGTTGGCATTGAAGGAGAACTGGGCTGCAACTGGAGGACTCCATATGGTCCAAAGCGAGGCTAGAAGAGGAGAGAGGAGACATTCGTGGAGGGAGAGGTGTGTTGGGGGGTGCCCGGTTAGGGTCTTCAGAAGCAGAAGGAATTCTGAGGTCAAAGAGCTGGCATCCCACCCATAGAGACTTGAGTCCTACTCGTTACTTACCAGCTACATGACTTGCATCATGTTTGTTTGTCTGATTTCTGTTTGTGTGTGTGTTTCTGTTTTTTTGTGGCAGAGTCTGGCTCTGTTGCCCAGGCTGGGATGCAGTAGCACAATCTCAGCTCACCACAACCTCCGCCTCCCAGATTCAAGGGATTCTCCAGCCTCAGCCTCCCAAGTAGCTGGGATTACAGGCACAGGCCACCACACCCAGATAATTTTTGTATTAGTAGAGATGGGGTTTCACCAAGTTGCCCAGGCTGGTCTCCAACTCCTGACCTCAAGTGATCCGCCTCCTCGGCCTCCCAAAGTGCTGGGTTACAGGCGTGAGCCGCCACGCCCAGCTGCAGCTTGTTTTTGTCCTCTCTGAGCCTCAGTCTCCTCAGCTGTAAAATGGGAATACTAGCACCTGCATCCTAGGGTTGTTGCGGGGGTGGTAATGAATATTGGCAAACATTAACTGGGCCCCCTGATAGTCACGGTGTTCTCTCCAATGATGTGGCCTCTACTGGAGACACAAGATGGCCTCCCCATTCCACAGAGAGGGAAACTGATGCTCAGAGAGGTGGCGTCACTCACTGACAATAAGTCTGTATTGTCAGCGACAGAAGCTGAACTTGCCTGCCAGGGCCTGAAGACTGTGCTCTCAACACTGTAACTCCTCCTGTCAGCCCAGAAATGGCCACAGACCCAACCCTTGATTGACAGGTACTTCTACGGTGATCGTGGTGGGAAATATTGACTTTTGTCACTTCCTCAGACTTGCCCTCAGGCAAGATTTCACTTGCATGGGGAGGAAAGAGGAACAAGATAGCAGAAGCTTCCAGTGTTCAGCTGGGTGTGATGGCGCATGCCTGTAATCTCAGTTCTTTGGAGGCTGAAGTGGGAGGATCACTTGGGCTAAGGAATTTGAGACCAGCCTGGACAACAGAGCAAGATCCTGTCTCAAAAATAAATAAATAAATACAAGCCAAAGAGTGAGTTCCCAGTTTTCCATTTGATCATTCTGCACACCATTACGGGGGCTGCAAGAGACTATGGGATCTGGCACGGTGGATCATGCTTGTAATCCTGACAGTTTGGGGGGCTGAGGCGGGTGGATCACTTGAGGCCAAGGGTTTGAGACCATCCTGGTCAACATGGTGAAACCTCCACCTCTACAAAAAATACGAACATTGTCTGGGCATGGTGACGTGTGCCTGTAATCTCAGCTACTTAGGAGGCTGAGGCATGAGAATCGCTTGAATCCGAGAGGGGGAGGTTGTGGTGCGCCGAGATCATGCCACTGCACTCCAGCCTGGGTGACAGAGCTAGCTAGACCTTGTCTAAAAAAAAAAAAAAAAAAAAAAAGACTGTGCTGGGGCCCAACCCCAGCAGCTGTACTCACATGCAGCTGACCTTGTCTCTCCCACGAGCCCAGTTAACACAGACGGGACACCGTGCCTCTCTGCACCTCTCAAAAGGGCCCCAGTGTGGCCCAAACACTCCCGTTCCCTGCCAGTCAGTGAATAAGGGCACGAGCTCTTAGGAACAAATATGAACTCTGTCACTTACTAGTCTCTCTAGGAACAAATATGAACTCTCACTAGCCCTACTCTCATGGGTTAGGGACTTTGTGAGCCTCAGTTTCTTCAACTGCAAAATGGTGAACATTTTTAGTTCATCTGGTGGTTGTGAGGTCTGAATGAGACATCAGATGTGATATGCTTAAAACAGCTCATAGCAAATACTCAGCCACCATGATGACGATGATGATGATGATGGTGGCGGTCTTGATGACAGGTTCTAGTGTCTGTGCTTTGCCTCAAATGCTACTAGACGTTAGGTCCACAGGCTCAGAGCCTAGCCCCCTGGGTTGGAAGCCCATCTTTGCCATTTATCTGGACAAGTGACGTTCCCTATCTGAGCCTTGGTTTCCTCATTTGAAAAACGGAGGTAGGAACAGTTCCAGCCTCACTTAACTGTCGAAAGGAAAGTGGAATGACGCGAGCAAAGGCACTGATGGGGGTCTCATCACACCTACCCGAGACAGGAAGCCTCCCTATGTGGCACGCCTGTGCTGGCGCTTTCCCTCTGGCTTCCTTCTCACAGAGTGCTGCCTTCTGTCCCACCAGGAAGAAGCAACACTTACAGAGACACCTGTGGATGCAGCTCATAACTCTCAGCCCCCCAGGAGGACAGACTTCCTGCAGCCTTCCAGGGTCAGCCAGGAAGCGTAGTCCCAGAGAAGGAGAAGCTGGTCCCCGAGACACACAGCAGGACTGATGTGCACATGACTTGCACATGACTTGCACATGACTCACCTCTGCACATGACTTGTTGCAAAATCATGTCTTTGCTTCCAAAATACTTTTTTCATCAAAATATTCTAGTTTCTGCCTTTGTCTCAGATGCCTTTGAGGCAGAAATTTCACATCCATCCTGATCCGTGGACCTGGCCGCTCATGGCCACATAGCCTCAGCTACCCCCCACCTGTTTCACCCCCGTCTGCTTGTCTGAGTCTCTGTGATGCTCCAGTTCTCTCCGCGTCTCTGAATTTATTTCTGTGTCTTTACACAGTTCTCTCCCTGTCTCTTTGTCTTCTGTCTCCCTCTCTCTCCTTTCTGCCCCTCCGTTTTTCTCTGTATGATTTCCTTTTGTGTGTGTGTGTGTGTGTGTGTGTGTGTGTGTGTGTGTGTGTGTGTGTGTGTAAGAGTCTTGCTCTGACGTCCAGGCTGGAGTGCAGTGGCTTGATCTCAGCTCACTGCAACCTCCACTTTCCAGGTTCAAGTGATTCTCTGCCTCAGCCTTCTAAGTAGCTGGGATTACAGGCACCTGCCACCACGGCTGGCTAATTTTTGTATTTTTAGTAGAGATGGGGTTTCATCATCTTGGCCAGGCTGGTTTTGAACTCCTGACTTCATGATCCACCTGCCTCAGCCTCTCAAAGTGCTGGGATTACAGGTGTGAGCCACCGAGCCTGGCACCCACTGATGTCATTTCTAAAGTTGTTTTTTCACCCTTTTTCTTTGTGTATATCTTTCTCTCCCTGGATTTCCCTCTCTCTTTCCCTCTTGGTCTCTGGTTCTGTGGCTCTGACTCCATCTTTCTCTCTTTCTCTGCATACACACACACACACACACACACACACAATCTTTTTATTGTCTCTGGTCTCTGTCACTCTCTTGCATCTTTTGTTTCTGTGTCTCTCTGTTTCTGTTTCTCTCTCTGCCTCTGTCTCTCTTTCCTCAAGTGTACACACACACACCCCACTGGCAAATAAACATATATCTGTGTCTCTCTGGTCTCTGTTTATGTCTCCTTCTGTAAATCTCTTTTGTATCTGTCTTTATTTCTGTACCTCTATTTTTTTTTTTTTTTTTGAGACAGGGTCTTGCTATGTCATTCAGACTGGAGTGCTGTGGTACAATCTCAGCTCACTGCAGCCTCCGCCTCCTGAGTTCAAAGTTCAAGTAATTTTCCTACCTCAGCCTCCCAAATAGCTGGGACTACAGGTCTGTGTCACCACGCCCAGCTAATTTTTGTATTTTTAGTAGAGACGGGGGTTTTGCCATGTTGGCCAGGCTGGTCTCGAACCCCTGGCCTCGAGTGATCCACCCACCTCGGCCTCCCAAAGTGCTGGGATTACAGGCGTGAGCCACCATGCCCAGCCCTATCTTTATATCTTCATCTGACCTTATTTCTATTTTTTTCCCTGCCTCTGTCTTTTTTCAAGTACATACACACACATCACTGACAAACAGATGCATACAACTCCCCTCCACCCCCATCTGAAGGAAGCAGGGCACTCACCTGAGAGCAGGATTCCTATCCAGTGGTGTCCCCATAAGTCAGCAAGCCCCATGGGTCCCGGCACCTGACTTCAGTGTGCCAGGCTGTCTGTCCTCCCAGCTTGCACACACAGACACAGTCCCAACTCCAGCTGCAGCCCCTCCACCCACCTTCTCTCCCCTCCTGCCCTGCTACAAACTCACACACTGAAGTAACTGCGGCTCCCAGGACAGACAGGGGTGGTGGCAAGGAAGCAACTTTGACCCTCCCTCTGCCCTTCACCCCCAGGGCTCACTTTCCTTCCCTGCCCAGCGCAGAGAGCAGGAATTCCAGGAACCCTGGAGACTAGGAACTGAGATTAGGATGGTCAATAGCAAAGATAATAAAAAACAACACTGGCCAGCCCCGTGTTCCCAAGAGCTTAATAAAACAGGCCCACTGCCATGTTCATTTTAAACAGCCAATAAATATTAAATGAGCTGAAATCATGTTTGTGATCTAGATCCTGGTCATAAACAAAAGCTCTGGAGTCAGGCGGGCAGGAATCACAGGCTAAGCAGGGCTGGGGGAGCTCCAGGAGGAGCCTGACGTGGTCTTGAGGGAGAGGGCCGGGAGGGCTTTCTGGAGGAGTGGACATCTGAGCTGAAACTTACAGAACATAGTAAAGGTTCAATATATAAAAATTACTTTAAAAAACATCTCTATGAGCAAGACAAGCTGTTACTCTTTGAGAGTATGTACACCCAGACCCAGAAGATTTTTTTTTGAAAGAAAGAAAGAAAAAGAGAAAAGAAGAAAGAAAGAACAAAAGAAAGAAAAAGAATGAGAGAGAGAAAGAAAGAGGAAGAGAGAGAGCGAGAGAGAATGGGATTCTTGTTCTATTGCCCAGGCTAGAATGCAATCTAAAATTGGGTGTTAAAAACCTCTTTTATGCCAATAATTGTGCTTAACAATGGAGACAGGAAGGAATAAGGGATGAAAATAACAAACAAGCAGCCAACCAATATTTTATTTAAACCTGTGAGATGCTATGCAATTGCTGAGGAGTGATTTACT
>CAUYQU010080663.1:0-37778 GCA_963574635.1 Cheracebus regulus | reverse complement strand
GCTAGATGAACTGCTCCGACTTCCCAGAGCTCCAGACATCATCCAAAAGGAGGCTCAGTCCTGTATACTCAGCACCAATAGCCGCCAAGCCGAGGCGCCGGCAAAAAAGCCACGCCAGCCGAAAGGGTCGCGCTGGCGACCTGTGGGGCTCCTCCGCTGGGAATGTCCTGGTCTGTGGGCAGCGAAAATTTATCGGTAAGTGTGGCGTCCACTGGCTCTCTGCGCTTTTACTGGGAGCTGCAATCCTGAGCTGCTAGTGATCGGCCATCTTGGATCTCTCTCGAAACTTTGTTCTTTTTCAAAGTTATCTTGGCTATTAAATTCTTGGTACTTACAAATATAGTTTTAAAATGGTGTCAGATAACGCTTTTTCATTACGTAAAGATGAGACACTCAGTACCTGAACATAATGACAAATTCTATGATCTTCTGAAACTAACCTCTGGGTGTGGGAATTTGAAAGTTAGTGGATAAAATGAGTAACTGTTTTTTCTGCTTGCATCTCACTAAATCTAGTTTATTTAATAATCAGATTGAAATAATATAATAAATTCTATAGTAAGATTATATATAATTAGCTATATGTTGGAAAAGGAGGAAAAAGTTACAGCTGTGAGTGCTGATGAAGCTAACATTTTACCTACATTTTGAAGTGTGAATAAGCATTCAACAGGAAGAAAGGGGAGAAAAAAGCAAAAATGTATTTACTTCATGGAATAAGATGTAAGAGATAGGAAAGAAAAATATGACTAATGTAATCAGTAATGCTTTAAAAAAAATAGGGAGGCCATTAATGTACTGTGGCTGTTACACTGATGTTCAAAATGAGAACTAAAACCATATTCAACTGCAGCTTCCCACACTTCCCACACTTTTTGTATATCTTACTTTCTAACAGATCAGCACAACGAGCATTTCTAACGAATGCTACAAAGCTTAAAGACAACTGTGTTTAGCATAATCTAAGAACTTACAGAACCTAAAAGGCTATTTTAGAAAAAATATTAAAAGCATAATGTTAAAATTCAACATCTATTTTTAGAACCTACTGTATGCCAAGCTCTTTAAAAAAATGTTTTGAATACAAGGATGAGCAAAATAGGCAAAATCTCTGCCCCTGTGCAGTGTCCATTCTAATGAAGAAAACAGTAAGCAAGTTAAGAAGCAAATGCATAATATAGTGTTAGCTTGTGATAAGGGCTATGTGGAAAAATAAAGCACGGTTCAATATAGAATAACACAGTGTGTGTGTGTCGAGAGTATTGTTGTCAGAGAGAAGGCTCAGAAGTGAAAGAAGTGATGAAAGAACCACACCAATATCTGGGGCAAGAGGGAATCGCCCATCAGAAGCCTTAAGGCAGCAAGAGCTGGGAGGTTTAATAAACAGCAAGAAAAAATAGTGCAAAAGTGATATAGACTGGTAGAGGGAAAAGTTGTACGTAACAGACACAAAAGACAAGCAGAGCCTAGATTCCCTGTGAGCTGGGAGATAATAGTGAAGACTTATGGATTTGTTTCATGTGATGAAAATCTGTTGTAGAATCTGATCAGGAAATGATGTGACCTGATCTACATTTTTGAAAGAATCATTCCAGCTCCTGTTTGGAAAATAGCCTCGATTGGGGTGGTGAAAAAAATAGTAATGGAAGAAGAGGGAACAGTCAGAAGTGACTGCAGTAATTTAGAAGGGAGATAATGGAAGCATGGCCTGGGGTGGTAGCTACAAAAAAGGTGAGAACTTGATTTAGAATGTGTTGTGAAGATAAAGCAGACAGGCTTTGCCAATGTAATGGATGTGGAGTGTGTGAGAAATAGGGAAACCAGGCTCATTTTTACATTGAGGGCCTGAGCCACTGGGTAGTTAGAGATGATATTTCCACTAAGATTGGAAGTACGGGGAAGCATCACATTTGGGGCAGGGAGGAATCAAAGTTTCTGTTTGGAGTGGTTAAATTCAGAATGCTTCTCAGATATCCCAGGAGAAGCGTTGTCAGTCAGGTATTCGAATTTGGACGCAGAGGGGAAGTCAAAGCTGGATGTGTTAGTTTAGAAATAACCAGCATTTGGGTAAGATTTAAACCTATGACACAGAATAAAATTATGTAGAGAGAGCATTTACTAAGAGAACTCTCAATATTTTAAAACACAAACCTATCCAGACTGGTTCAGGATAAATAAAGTTTTATGTAGAAGACGAATAGATGTCCATGAAGAACCAAAGAAAAGGCACAAATAAATACAAGTCCATCATCTCTCTCGGTTACATGAAACACATGAGGCAGTAAAGGATAAGGATTAAACTCTCAGGATGTGAACGTCTTGAATTCAGCTATCAAACAGAACTGAATTTGAGTCTGTTTCTCACCAGCCAAATGAATGTTTGGTGAAGATGACCATGATGATGATGACGACTTTCATTTCTCAAAGTTTCTCCTGTGTGTGTTGGACTTTTAAACTTGTTCCAGTACAAGCAGGGAAAGAAAATTCACATTTGTGTGTGTGTTTACTTATGTATGTTTACTACACACACACATACACACACACACACTTATGTATGTTTACTACACACACACAGAGAGAGAGAGAGAGAGAGAGAGAGAGAGAGAGAGAAATAGGGGCCCAGGCTGGTCTCAAACCCCTCGGCTCAAGTAATCCTCCTGCCTAGGCCTCCCAAAGTGCTGGGATTACAGGTATGATCCACTGTGCCCGGCCCTAAATATATTTTTTATATAGCAGATAATAAGAACATAAGGATTACAAATTTTAATCACAGAGGGAAAGATTTTGTGAGAATAGCATAATTTCATATTCAGACAGCAAGTCTTTGGCTAATTCTTTAATTAAAGCAGTGACAAAACCATTTTGAAAAAAAAAAACATGTTTTGTAGCACCTTTACCTGTGAAGTTTTGAAAGATCTGCACTTGGTAAATTTAGCATCATTTAATTTTTCTTTCCCCTATGTAATTATAAAGTTCTGGAGGGAGGAAAAAAATGTAATATTCTCCAGGAATGAGAAGGGAAGATAATACTTTGAGCTACACTACGCATAATGATTTTTGTACATGCACTTTCAGAAGAGGTCCCATGCTGTGGACTGAAGTTGAAATGAAATACAGTAATTGTCTCTGGCATTAAATGCCCACAGGCATATTTTTACAAGAACATACATTAGTGTATGCATGCTAGATACATAACAATGTGTGAGTATATTTTAAGAGAATCTTAATGTGACTAACAAATTAGCAATCAAATTGTTTGCAATTTCAGGCTCAAAATTGAAAAGAAGAGGAAAATTTTTTACTAAAAATTTATGTACACAAAGACAGTGATGCAAAGTTGAGCACTAATGCAAATTAGGATGAAATATGAGAAGTAATCAGTCCCAACCATCTGCCTAGCTTCTCCCCACTTCTGCCCTTCCCTAGCAGGGGTGAGCTAAAGTTTTACCTCCTGGGGAGATGGGAGATGACAGAGAGTGAGAGGCTAATGGGAAAGTTGCAGGCACCTCCTTCTGTAAAAGCAGGAGGCTGTGGGTTAGTTCTGCGATTTTGTTTTTCTAATTTGGTCTTGAGGTTTCTCTCTGGAAAATGGCTAAGAATTC
This sequence comes from Cheracebus regulus, assembly GCA_963574635.1. Taxonomy (NCBI): domain Eukaryota; kingdom Metazoa; phylum Chordata; class Mammalia; order Primates; family Pitheciidae; genus Cheracebus; species Cheracebus regulus. The sequence continues at coordinate 34,176 of CAUYQU010080663.1, read as the reverse complement.
TAACCCTGCAGTGACAGGGCTCCAGTTATTTGGTCATGGATGCCTACAGTGACTTCTTTATCCTAGTGGATGGCCTAATGTGAATCCCTAAGTGTTGCCTGATGACTAAGCATCCAACCCATGACCAGGTGTCCCACTCACCGGAAACATGCTTATACCAGCAGGCACCCTTGTGGCTCTTGTCTGACCTATGTCTGGTTTATTTCTACCAAGATATTCATTGCCTAGGAGAGTTAGATTCAGGTGTGTCAGTCAGGTGAGATGCAGAGAAGGCAATGCAACAAAAACCGTATAATAATATAAGGAGTTTATTACTTACAAAGTAGAGAAAAGGGCAACACTCTCTGCAGGGCCAATGGGAAGAGGGAACCATCCAGACATACATGCTAACCAGAACCAGAAAGTGGAGAGCAAAAGAGAGAGTGAGGGACCTGTGTGCTAAAGCTTTCATTGCAGTCTAGGGTATTATCTAGGTGGGTTTCCATAGGAGTTCTAATTTGCAAGTTTAAAGCAAGCTGGTGCAAGTTCTATGCGTTACCGAGAGGTTGTCACTGCAGCTTATCTGTGCTGTCTATGGGGGATGGAGGAGTCGGTGGGGTAAGCCAATAGGTGATATCTAGCTGTCCCATAGGGAAGGTGATCAACAGAAGGCAATTATATAAGGCAGATATCTGGATTGATCACACTAAAGAAGTGGGATGAAATAGAGAACTGGAAATTGTGCCAAGGGTGACTAAGCCCTGTTTCTTATATGAGAAAGTCCAACTTATATTCAAAATAAATCCCAAGGCAATATAAAATTACAGGAATTCACTACCATGCATCCCCATGCTCTTGAATTTTCAAGTCCAAACTCCCTATATCTAGCTGATAATATGGGTGTCAAGTAATCTGGAAATTCCTGGAATTTCTGCGGCTAATTGGAAGTCCCAATCCATTTCATTCAAAGTAATCTGTCTTTGGGTCCAATGTCAGCATTTTATGACACATAGGTGCTCTCATCAAAAATGTATATATGAAATGGCTTAAGGAGGAAATAGACACAGAACAGCCTGCCTTCGCCCCGTGGAGCTCTCAGGTAGGTCCAGCTGAACCTGGGGCTTAGAGTGATTTCAGATACTCTGAATGTCTCTGGTTCCCAAACTGCCATGGGCTTGCTGGTGGACAAAAACAGACCTTGATATCCTTACTATGAATTATATATATGATTGGCTAACTGAATGCAAAATCATAATAGAACATGACTGCAGACAGGTATATATTCTCCAGGAAGTCTGTGTTTCGATGGGGCAAACACATCTCACCAGGTGAATGGCCTCAACCACTGCAGGTAGCACGAATTCTAGACTCTTGGATACTTGGATAATTCATTAGGAACAACAACAGACAGAGTTGAAGCTAGTCTTTAAGAATATTCCCTACAAGCCAGCACAGGCAAAAGTCTTTTAGGTATAAAATTTTCTTCTTTCTTACTGTAATGTGTTTTTGGCAACATGGTACACAGATTATGGAAAACTTAAGGATGTAAGTTACATCTTAGTAGCTCCATTTGCTTCCAGGAGTAAGGTGGAATATATATGTGTCCAGAGAGCTTTCTTAATTGGATGTGGGCTTACCCTGATCTACTTTCATCCAGATTCCTTGTTACTAAGCTTTTCATTGCTGCAGTATAGTTTCTAAATATAATTCACTTATGATGATAATCAACATTACTGAAGAATGCTATAAATATAAGGTAATAATATAAAATATATATCTGTATGTTATATATTACATAATAAATAAAATACATACTAAATCAAAAGTAATATAATAAAATAAAAATAAGTATTATAGGCTAAAATATATATGTACATATAAACATTTAGTGTAAATGTGTATATAAAAGGAGAAAAAGGGAATACATCAGAATGATAATACTGTAGACAGGTAGGGGAATTGTGGTGGTTTAAATTTTTACATATTTCAAAATCTTCAATTACTATTTTATAACTTACATAAACTGTAGAATAGCTTCTCTTATTTAGTAACAGTGTAGAGGGGAGTAAAACTGGCAGAAGTGGGTATGTTTGATCATTGCCGATCCTTCAAACTACAGTGATCCACTTCTGAGAACGAGGAGCTCACATTTAATGAGGGAGTAAGACAGGCTCTTATGAGCGTGAGATTCAGCTTCTCCTGTCGTGAAGCGCGGTCAGGCTCTGGGCCAAGAAAGCAATGGCCAGCTTTGGAAGCCGTATCTCAGGTCATATTCAAAAGCAAACATTTCCAAGTCTTTCTCCAATGCTGCTTTTGTCATATTAGAATGAAATTTGTCCTCTGAGTTGAAATATTCTATAAGAAACACAATCTTGCTCAAGTTAAAGTTTAAAGTTAGCTTCTCTGACAGCTGGGATGTGAAGAGACAGTGAAAAGATTCCGACTTTTGGCATTGTCAGCAGTTTCCCCGAGAGTGGAGCTCTGTCTTCCTGCAGGCTGCAGCTCTGCTTCCCGGCTGTGACTGTGCCAGCGGGATCGTTGGCCAGGAGAGGGCGGCCTCACCCAGTGAGACATAAATCCAGAAGCGCCCTAAGAAGGCACTAGGAAAGCGAAACGCAATCACCACCCACGCTTGCTCTGCTTTCTGCGGTTTCAGCATTCTACCTTAGAGCATGTCAGGCTTAACTTTGGAGATGTTAAATTTCCACGTGTCCATGACACACCACAAGTACTATTTCAGCAGCTTGGAGAAATCCCAAACACAAGTGCATGGGTCTCAGAGGAAGCTTCCTTTCTGTAAGACACATTCCAGTCATCACACTGTGGCTGAAAGGCCAAATGTAGGAATGACATCTGCCCAGACATAGCAAAGCCGATGTTGGTTTGCCTGGGCAATTTAATAAATGATGATTGTGTGCAGGTGTTGGCTTAATAGATCGTAGACGACATATTAAGATAACTTACGAAGTCTGCTGGAGAGAATGAGAAAGTGGAAGTGTGTGGATGTTTGGCACAGCTTGAGGCTATGGCTATGAGAACCTGAGTCTAGGATTTGCCATGAAATATTCTGTGAGCAAAAAAGACACCTACTTCCCAGTTACAATTCTCATTAGGATTTTTATAACTTTTAAGCTGTGAAATCCACAGCTGTGTAACTCTGAGAAAAATCAGTTAGCCTGTCTGAATCTAGGTTTCCTCAAATATATCCAGTCTTCACTCCCAGGACCTCACTTTAAGAGAAACCTGAATCTCTTGGGCACAAACATTTGGATGGGCGTTATTCCCTTCCTGCATGCCTGCTGTGCTTCAGAGAGAGAACTTATGTAACCTTTTCCCTCAAGTATCCCTGCTTTGAAATCTATACATTTCTACCTTTCTCTGCCCCTTTTTGATTTCTGTTATTATTATTTTCAACTTAATCAATTCCTTCAAACTACTTTCCACCCACTAAATATTTCTAATGAGCTCTATAAATTTTTCCATACCACTGTGGAGAAAAGTAAAATAATTTTTGTTCTTAATAAAGGATTGCCACATCCATCCAGCATTAAAAGGAAAAGGAAAAAGGTGACACATTAAAAACAATAAGCATTGATTTCTCTGCTCTACCTGCAGACCTGTTCCTGGGAGGCCTTTCATCCATCTTCACTGCCGATTCTTTTGCATTTGTCTTTTAAAGTTTCAGGGGAATCCACAAGCAGGGTCTTGCTCAGGGCCTCCTGCTGCCGCTCCGCATTGCTGAGCCCTTGGGGCTGGTTCCTGTGGCTCCCCATGGTCAGTCATCCACTGCAGGGGCCACTCATCCAGGAAATACCTCTGCTGGGCACTTCCCTCCCACACAATGGCACCCTGCTTTCAGGACATGCTGAATCCTATCTCAAGGCATTCGTGGTCTTCCCTCAATGTTCCAGAGTGATATTGTTTTATCTAAAACATCCCTGTGTTGAAACTCAGTGACTGTCAGCAGCACAAGTGGGCACAAGTGTATTGCTTTGGGTAGTGAACTCTCTCCATGCTCTCCCCGGATCCCTTCCTATCCACTTTACCAGTGATGTTCATGCATCCTGCAGCTTCTCTGTTCTTTTTCCAAATGGCCTGCCCCTGCAGCCTTCTTCGGACGCTGACCTTGGGCCAGTCCAATCCTCCCAGAGAGACCCTGGCATGCCTGGTAGCTTAGATCTGTTTAGGGAAGCCAATAGCCAATGACTGTGCAAGATTCTGAAAGCCTGACTCCCTTTCCTCGAAGTGGGGCAAATTCTGACATAATTTATGATCTAGACCTCCCCAAAAGATCAGGCTAAGGTCAGGGAGTTGGGTAAAATTGTGCCTTTCTCTGTTCTTCATTTCCTTTTCTCTTAAATTCTTCTCCTGGCCCTTAATAAATACCTTGTTCATGATCTGTATCTCTGAGTCAGCTTCTGGAAGTCCAGCCTTGGATATTTGGTCAGGCGTGCAGAGGTGATTTTTGGAGGCAGAGTCTGAGGATGGGATTCTAGAGTTGCCAATAGCTAACTGGCAAGAAATACCCCATCACAGGGGGTGTATGGAGCCCAGAGGGCCCCTGACACACTAGAGCATTGCAATTGCTAAAACTTTCACCTGGAGCAAATTAAGATAACGTTGTAGGCTGAATTATTTAACCCCAAAATATGTTGAAGTTCACCCCAGTACCTGTGAATGTGATATTACTTGGAAATATTTGCAGATGATCAAATTAAAATGAGATCACTAGAGTGGGCCCTAATTTAGTATCCCTGTTGCCCTTACAAAAAAGTGAAATTTGAACACAGAGACACACATGCTTAGAGGAAAGATGGTGTAAAGACATAGGGCATCTGTAAGAACAATTGAGGCTAACAGGGAGGTCATGGAACAGATTCTTCCCTACGGCCATCAGAACCAACCTGCCGCCACCTTGATTTTGGACTTCTAGTCTCCAGAACTGCTGGGCCAAAAACTTCCTAGTGTTCTATGCCACCCAATGTATTGTATTTTATTATAGAAGCTCTAGGAAACTAATACAGATGGGATTCTGACAGGAGGAGTGTGCTAGATTATGCAGTTTTATTTGGCTTTTGAAGGTACAAGGTAAATGGTCATTATGAAGGCTGTGGATAGGTTCCACGATAAATGGAAAGGAGAAAAGGACAGACTCCAGTTGGACAGTGTAAGGCAAAGTGAGAAAGTCAGAAAGCCCCTTGGCAGCTCTTAAACAAACCCTCCTTTTCTACAGCCAAGGGAGACCAGGCCAGGGCCAACTATAAGAAAAGTGGGCCTTAAGGGAAGCCCCGTTTATGTCCTCAGCAGTCTTCCATGCCACAGCCAGGACCTTGCTAAGGAAGAAATGGCATCTTGAGACTTGGAATCAGAAAACATGAATAGATGCCGCTGAGAAATGTGAACCTGCAGGTGTTCCTGCATCCTTTGGGCCTGAAGAGGGGCCCACATCTTCTTTCTATAGGGCAGAGCTTGAAGACTGAAGACTGTAAACAAGTGTACAAATGTAAGCAGAGAAGCCTAACAAGAGATTAATTTTATGGCTGATATCCTTTATTAGGCCTTAAGTCCAATATGTTTATTAGACCTTACAGTTCCATCTTTGAGAGGAAAGAGGGATATGTTAAAGTCCTCACTTTACACGATTTGTAACTATAGGCAAGCTACTTAATGGATTTGAGTCTCAATGTTCTTGTCTGACAAAAAGTAGTTAATGACACCATAATGTATGCAATGTAAAATGACTTCTCAAAGAGGGTGCTTGGCAATTATAATCTATTAAATTCTTCCTGGCTTCAAATGTCCCTGATTCTAATAATGGATAATATGTCTACTACCTAGTAAAGAGCCCTGCTGAAAGGTAGCCAGGCAGGGGATATGGAGGGAAGCTTTTCTTTTTATCTTTTTCTTTTTATCCATTGAGAGGGAGATGAAGTCAACAGCTGTTGAAACAAACAAGCTCACTTAGTGAGTTGAATAATATCAAACTATTGCTCAAATGAAAAGAGCAGCTGGCTTTTTACCAAGGCATCATTGTCAAACACACCCTCACGTTTGGGATCATTAGAAATTTACATGGGGTGAATAGCCTTGGAAAACTATATTTACTTTTTCATAAATCATCAGAAAAATGCTAGCATACTCTCAGTGAGATAAGAGATGAAAAAAGAAACACACACACACACACACACACACACACACACACACACAGTAGCAGCAGTGGCAGCAGATGTGTATTTTTCATGTGAATGTGAAGAAAACTGCTGGAAATACATTTAAGCTTTCCTGAGACAAAGAAGTGGCAGGCATTCAAAGGAAGATAGATGCTTGAAGGAAAATGGAGAAGTGAAGCAGAGAAAAATGTCATCTATTTAAAAGCATAAATTAGTTCTAATGTTTTCAATAGAACTAATTATTCCTAGGCCTGCTAAGAAGTATGACCTTGGAATGTTAGCATTTCAGACCTAAGAGTATCTAAATGTTTGCCTTCAAATTGTACTAAGTTTACTTTTGCCTGATTGTAAAAATTCAGTACAGAATGCACATAAGACATAAATAACAAGAAAAATTTATAATCTCACAATCTAGTGAAAATTAAATGACAGTTATAACAATGTAATAATTCATTTTTGTACTTTGCATACATTTTGATACAGTGTTTATCAAGTAGTGCATAAAGTTTTGAACCCTGCCTTTATTATTTGATATGAGGTTTTTCAATGTCATACAAAACACTTCATAGACATTATTTTTAATGACTGCGTGACGTTCCTTGGCATGAATGTTCACAGTCACTAAATTCCCTAAAATTGGACATTTTGTTTTAAGTGCACAGTATTATAAGTATAAAGTTTGTAGTAACCAAAATTTAATTTACTTTTTTAGATTGTGAAACTAATACATGTTAAGGAAAATTTGGAGAATAAAGAAAATTATAGTAAATCAAAAACAAATTTATCTCCATTTCTTACCTACCTAAGTTAATCACTTGTACCGCTTTAGTTTATCTCTTCCAGGTTCCAGAAGTCTTTCTGCTATTGCTGGCTCTTTGCAGATTTGTCTTCCCCATGCTTCGTTGCCTCAGTTCTCCTAGACAAAACTGCATCTGAAATTCAATAAATTTCTATAATTATATTTCAGGCTTTGCATAAAACCTGTAAAGGATATACTTTATGGCATTGCATTCCAAATTTATACATAAAACAGATTTCTGCTATTGCATTCCAAATTCAAACATAAAACAGATTTCCAACTTCTTTCACCTGTTGGGCTGGTCCCATGTCACATACTCAATGTGCAGTACCACTTCTTTGGGCCTCAGTAACCTGTGAGTAGAAATGGGATCACTGTCATAAATCTGCTTGCGTTAATTTATGTTCCTTGTCTCATAACAGCCATTTCTCCCCAAACTTACTTGAATATTTCTGAGGAGTAACTAAAGAATATTGGATTGCTGTTGGTTTGAGATGAAATCTGTGCAGAGTCTGTGCCATGAAGGGCTCTGCCTATATTTTGGTTACAAAAGTTATCTTATTTTGGCAGGGTGCAGTGGCTCATGCTTGTAATCCCAGCACTTTGAGAGGCAGAGGTGGGAGGATTGCTTTAGCCCAAGAGTTTGAGACCAGCCTGAGTAGCATAACGAGATCCCATCTCTACAAAAAAAGAGAATAATTTAAATTTTTTTATTGTGAAGCTCTTTGTGCATATATTGTCTTGTGTCATGTTCTCCTCAAGAAGCCCCTGAGATGAGGAGTCATATGGGGGTAATTTATTGAGAAGGTGATCTCAAAGGAAGACAGAGAAGGAGAGGGGAAAGAAAGATAAGGAAGAGAGAGAAGAAAGTATGTGATTTTGTCAACGTCCAGCCTCAGCCTCATCCAGCTTGAGGCCAGGGAGTCAGACTTTCAGACACTTGGACCAATGAGTCATTGCCTAAGAACTGCTCAGAGGGTTTAAACTCCCCATTTTCCCAGCTCCCTGTAGAGATCCTCAAAGACAGTGCCAGTTGCAGACCTTTGGAAGCAAAGCACAAAGCAGCTAGAAAAGGCTTACGGAAAGAGCAAAAGATATGCAGGGTATCTGTGTGTGGTGTCAACAGTGCTCACTATTGCTGTGAACAGAATGTCTGTGTCCTCCCAAAATTCATATGTTGAAGCCTGACCCCCAAGGTGATGATATTTGGAGGTGGGGCCTTGGGAAGCTGAGTAGGTCATGAGCATGGAGCCCTCATAGATGAGATTCCTACCCTTATAAGAAAAGATCTCTCTCTCTCTCTCTCTCTCTCTCCACCATCTGGGGATATGAGAAGACAGCTGTCTGCAAACCAGGAATCAGGTCTTTACCTGTCACAGAGTCTGCTGACACCCTGACCCTGGACTTCCTAGGCTCCAGAACTCCAGAAATAAATCTCTGTTGTTTAAATCACTCAGTCTGTAGTATCTTGTTTTAGCAGCCTAAATTGACTAAGACAATTATACATGTCAAAATCCTTTCTAATCTGTGGATCTGATTGGATCTTTGTGATCTTGCATGTCTCGCAGACAGCAGAGGATTTTATTATTAATGGTAATGCATGTCAAATTTAATACTATAAGAATTTAGAAATGCCAGATATAGGTGTTGGGAAGGAAGGCAGCAAACCACATTGCCATGTATGTACCTATGCAACAATCCTGCATGTTCTCCACATGTATCCCAAACCTAAAAAGCAATAAAATATATATATTAAAAAAAAGAATTTTTCATAAAATCAATTTTTTTTAACCGTTTGACTATCAAAATAGTTGGGAGCTGAAATCCAAGACAATTAAATTTTTGTAAATCTTGAATCTTTTTGTAAGATGATTTTAACCACAGAGAAAATGTAATATTTTAGAAAGTGTAAGACATGTAGTTAGCACTGAGATTAGTACATGAGGTCTTATGTCATCTATGTGTAAGGCAATCATCAGTATTGTTTCATTAGAAAGACAGCTTTTAGAAAACAACTAGCCAGCATCACAATGGTGGCAATTCTATAATTTGTTGAGAGTTTCGAATAGCAGTGAGCTACATATCTTTTCTTTTATGTTCTAACATATAGAAAACAAACTAAGTCTTTGTATATTGCTAACTCAGCAGAACAGTCTGTGGGAGATTATATTGAGCTTGAATACACAGTGTACATATATTGGATATTGATGTATAATTTGGGTCTAATTTCTTCTCATATCTAAATACCTGTAAACATTAGAATGGCTTAAATGTTCAGGCTCAGCATTACTTTAATAGGCACTTTTAAATTTGTATTTATTCATTTAAATAAGTGCTGTCCCTCCAAAGAATCCCATGGCATTGCTGTTTGCAATATTATGTTTCTTGCTGATCTCTCAGAATTTTCTTTAGGGCCTGAGACAGGCCGACTTGTTGGTTCTCTATCTTAAGATAGTCTGGAGGAGAAGAATAAAAGTCCCTCAACTCCAGCTCTAGCTTATCTAACTCACAGCCAATCAGCAATAAAAGTCCCAGGAAGCTGTTAACTATAAATTTCTGTTTCAGGGGCCTAGAGGCTTACCCAGAGTCCTACATGCACAGTCAGACTTAAACTCCAACCTGAAGTTAACTTTTCCTCATTTTAATACTAACATTCATGCCCAGGGTTGGAGATTTCAAATGCTAATGCTACCCGCAATGTCTGAAGAAACATGTTGAGCCATTACACAGTTGCTAGCAAAACTCCTGCTATACATGTCATGATGTAACCCTTCCCTGTGGAAAGACCCTATACCTAACCGAACCACACACTATCCTCGGGGAGCAGCCCACTCTTTTTTCTTCTTTCATGGCTGGCTACCTGAGAGGTAATAAACTCTCCTTCATTGCTGCATCTGGTGATCTCTCTTGATTTCTATCCTGAGAGATTACAAGATTCCAGGGCACTGGTAACAAGCTTATCACAGATTCTTTGAATTTCTTCAGTGGTTCTGAAACGAGAGTTCCCTTGACCTCTCTGCAGGACTTGCAAAGTGGGTGGCTTATTTGGTCCCCGTGCTCAATCCCTTATAGAAGAAAGCACCTGAGTGGATGGGTGTGGGAACCAGAGCAAATAAATGCTGGAACTGACCGGTTGCTCCTCTTTGGCTGGAACAGACTTTGTGTGGGTTCTGCAGCAGTGTCAAAGTGAGTTACAATGCTCTTTTAGCTTTGCTGTCTCAGGGAGGCTGTCTGTGACCCCCCAGAGCCCCAGAGGGCATATGTTACAATCAGTGCTCCTCCAACATTTGTTGTCTATGGCTGGCTAAGTGTTAACCAGCTCAGTGGAGAGTCAGAGTGATAGCCTTTTACACTCTGCCCTCTTGGTACCTGAGTTCTTGTCCAGCGTCCAGGAAGAATCAGGTCACATAAACGACTTGAAGGGTGGTGAATGTAGAGCACTTTATTGAGTGGTGAAAGTGGCCCTCAGTGGGAAGGGGAGCTGGAAAGGGGGTGGAGTCAGAATATAATCTTCCCCTGGAGCCCAGATGTCTTCAGCTGAACCCTTCGCTGACCGTAGTCCCCGACATCCAGCTGCTTTTTCTCATCTTAACATCCAGACACTTCTCTCTTCTGTGTGTGTACCCATCAAGTCTGGGGCTTGGGGTTCTTATGGGCATAGGATAGGGGGTAGGGCAGAGTGGGTCAAAAGGCAACATTCCGGCCGGAAAACAGGGGCAGTTCTCACTTTGGGTTTTGGATCCAGGCTTGAGGGTGGAGCCCTTGTCAGAGACCCCACCCTCTTCTACTCAGTATTTCCCTGCTTTCTGTCCAGATCAGTTCAAGATAGTTTGTGCAATTTGGAAGCAGTCATATCTAAACAGTAAAATCTGAATAGTCAGGCAGAATAAGGTTGGGGAAAAAATACATAGTTACATAGAATAAAGCTGAAAAAATTCCCGGAGTAATACTCTGTGTGTGAACCTACATGCACATATAACAAAGTAAAAAATTATATTTCCTTAGGTGTCTCAAAATGTATCTTGAACATATGAAAATATTTAATGTTTTCTGGGTGACTACATTGAAGCCCATCACTCGGGACACAAATGTCATTTTTTGGCGTGTGATTATACTTGGTATCTTATGGTCACAACTTTTAAATACCGCATAGAAGCATTAATATTTTTATTTTTCCTTTTAGATCCTTCACTGAAATCAACCCAATCTGCTCAAAAATTCACCAAGCGTATTGCTATCTCCAATTTTAGGATACGTTTTCCATCACCAATACCCAGGTCAATGGACACTCCTCAACCCTTTGTCAGTCTTTGTGCAGCATTGCCTTTGAGACTAAACTCCGGACAGCCCTTCCATGTTCTCTTTTCTGTAAAAAGAAGACTTTTCACTTATGGCAGCACTTGCCTAGGAGATAGCAAAGTTAAATATTGTATTTCATCACAATCGGTCCTCACTATCTAAAACTAATTAAACGCTAGGGATTTTGAGTAACCCACCTACCCTCACTAGACCCTTTCTGGATCTAACTGAAGATATTCGTGATCAAGAAACAAAAGTCTGCTCCAGTTGTCATGTACAAATCTCAGCCTTGTATGAAAGCTAGTTCAGTGCTTAATTAGCACCAGCAGCATGGCCCTTCACTTCCTAGCATTTAAAACCTTGAGTTTTGCCCTTAGGCCCACATATGCTATTGTTCCCTAATAAGCTCAGCTCAGCTCCAGGCCACCCCTGGCTCTGCGGCCTGTGGTTTTTGTACTATTCTTTGTCATCTCTAATTAGCCTCTTCTGCCTCACCACTACTTAATTATTTATCCTTCTCAGAACTTCTGGAGTGTACTGTACTATATTTTACTTTTAAAATATGTTGCCTGTGTTCTTAGTTTGTCACTTATAAGACATTTTCTGTGACAAAGTACATCCCTAATACAAAGCCTTAAGCAATCTCATTAGGGACAGATTGCTGATATCTAATTTCTTTTCCCATTCCTAGAGGCAGTGGTCTTCTAAGTGTGGCCTCCAGACAGCAAAATCAGTATCATCTGGGAATTTGCTAAAAATGCAAATTCTCAAGCCCCAGCTCAAACTCCGTGGATCAGAAACTCTGGGTTTGGAGTCCTGCAGTCCTTCAGGTGTTTCTAAGCACATATTCAAATTTGATAATCATTTACTCAGGGTATTTCCCCTGGTAGTGTCTTAATAAATGCCTGTTAGGTTGATCCCAATAATCCTTTCTCTCAAGCTGTATTAAAAAGAAGGGATCTAAAAATTCCAGAAAGAAATGGGGATAAAAGTTATAAAGAATGAAGTAGGGATTTTAGGTTTATGAGCAATTAGAGGGAACTGAGTCTTCACAGAAAAACATAATATCTTGATTTCCTGTCTCATGCTTGAGATTTTCCTATATTTTCTCACCTGGGCTACATGATTCCATGTATCTCGCTAACCCTCCTTCTGCAGGGTTACATGTGGATTCTGAGAAAATTTTTTTTTCAACTTTCTATCCCTTATTCCCTTTTCAGTCTGTGTCTTCACAGAAAATTGTCACTGTAAAGCTGAGCAGTTTCTGGAGAATCTTGGCTTATTCACAGAATTCTTTAGCAAGGCCTTGTTCCCTTTGCATATCTTCACTAAACTCGGAGTTTTTTGATGATTCTCGTTTTCTGTTACCACCATAGTCTTTAGATGTCCAGTGGAGGAGGGAACCTGATGGTTCCCTCCACAGGTTGCTTGGGGCAAAGATGGGAGTTGGAAGTAGGAAAAGCATGGAGTTGGAACTGGATGCTGCATGCTGAAGCGGGAAAGTGCTCAATGTCTCCATGGTTTTCTTTGTGCTGGGCCTTCCCAAATCTTGTGAGCACCTGACACATGTTCGTTTGATTATGTTGGGTTCTTTGGAGCAGTGGCTCTCAACTTTGATTAGGATGTCAGAATCCTTTGAAAGAATTTTTTAAAAATCTGTGGGCATGGAACCCAGCCATCAGTATTTTTTAACATTTTCCAGGTGGTTTCAATGAGTGGCTAAGGTTGAGAACCATGGTTTTGGATTTCCTAATTGAAGATTGTAAACCATGACATCCCTTTGCCTGTTTTTCTAAATATTCCTCTATCTACAGAAAGTCAGTTTTCAAAAGTCAGACTACAACTAGATCAAAGAATTGCACAAGAGAAGGGAAACTGAGCCATCCTTCAGCAACTCCAGGAAAAAATTAAGGTACCAACAATGATGAGGTACTAAATGCTAATACCATCTGTCTCCTTCCCTTGTATTATCCCTGTTTTTTTTTTTCTTCCCCTTTCCACTCTGGCTTCCTATTCTGCCTCTGTGGCAAAATATCCACTATCCTTGAAGAAAGCTAACCAGCAACCTGCTAATATTAAGGCTTCCATGACTCAAAAGGTAACTACACTTTGATGGACATTTGCATTTCCAAAGAAATTATCTGAAGACAAACATGTCTAACTCAAAGGGCTGAAATGCAAATTGTTATATTTCAGGAGAGAAAGATATTTAACCCAAGGAACTTCCTTATCATGCTCTGTGAGACAGTGTGCTCCCTCATGGAAGGCTGTTGTAGATGTCCATTGGCTTGGAACTGAGAAATAATATTAGGTTGGTGAAAAAGTAATTGCAGTTTTTGCCATTGAAAGTGATGGTTAAAACCGCAGCGACTTTTGCACCAACCTATAGATTAGCAATTGATACACAAAGACATGACACATGAGAATACCAGGTGCACTGCTTGGCACATAGTAGACATTCAACAAATGCTTCTCACTGACAGCTTTTGCTTCCCTCCTCAATCACCCACTTTTTAGAATCCTTAAAAATATTTTACAAATTTTTCAAATATTAAGGAAACTTAAAATTAACATCCAATTTAGAGAAGAAATATTGACTGTAGCCAATTTTTGGACCTACACATTTTTTAAATTATGTGATAGGACTCTCTTCATTTTTTAGAGCAACATAGATGCATATCAATTACAAATCTTACTAAATCATCCTTTCTATCTCTGAGGCAATAAAATTCATTATCCCAGCTAGTTTGAGGATATACTTAACTCATAAATACCATCGGCAAATATAGATTCAGACATTTGAATCTATAACTTAGACAATTTAAAATGAAATATTAATAATCCAAAAATTGTTCAATGCTTTTCAAAATCGCTCAAAAGTGTTCACACATTAATACTTTGATTATCAACTTTCTTTTAAAGAATAAGTGAGTAGAAAAGAATTAGTAAGTAGAAAAGAGTAAAAGAGGCCTTTCTTTCACAATTTGTCAAGACGTATATCACTTATTTAAAATCAAACAAAATGCTGTTTGAAAACAAGAAGGAAGGTAAGAGTGAAGTTCCTTCATGCAAGATACCTCTGACTACTCTCTAAAGACAGATACCATGGCATGGTCATAGAATTACTGCAGGAAAAATTTATCCACTAAGGCCACTTCCTCTAGAGGTAAGGTCCAAATTATGGTAACTTGCTTTGGGTCAATAGCTCAAAAAGAAGTGTTTGGCTGGCAATTTAAGTGTAAAATTAGATTTCCACCATAATCAGTCATCTGATAGCACATCCAAATGTATTCTGTATTTGCACATTTAATTAATTATGTCTTAATTGAAAACATTTTGCTCATAATGATCAGTTCTAATTTTATTTCAAATTAAATTAGTAGGGGAAAATTTAGTTTGGGAATTCATTTATTTATATATATTAAAGAAAAAAGTAAAAATAATGGATTTTTTTTTAATTTTCTTCTTAAAAGAAAATGTCTTTCTGCTCATTTAGAGGTGCAAAGGAAAACATTTAAAACATTCTGGATAAATAAATTGCATTTCATCTAAATGAACATCTAACTTTAGAGATGACAAGAACATTCTTTTGTATTGCTGTAGATATGCCTATTATAATATTGGTATAATTACTTTTTCAGCTACAACTCAGATTCCTGGGTCAGTGCAAAAGACCTTGTTTATTTAGAAGAAGTGATTCTCTGAGAAAGTAGCTCATTAGTCTTAGAGGCGAGGAATACACAGTCTGGTCTACAAATTAAAATAGCTATTTAAATTCCCTTTATGAAAATTGTGCCTGATAGGGCACTTCCACATGAAATGAGGTTTGTATTTGCACATCTAGAGTGTCCAGGAAATTAGAGAAGGTGGGTTTTGTGTCTTTAGACATGTTACAGTTGATAAATCCTAAGATTCAGATATTAACTATTGGATAAACTCTTGCATTTCCCATAACTTTAGCTTTGAAGCCCTCCATTACTTATACTAAGGAAAGAATGTCATAAAATTCAGAGAGAGAGAATTCTCAGTTATGATTTTTGGACATAGTTGAAAAGAAGTCAGATTTGGCTTTTACAATTAATGCCGTATAATGTCACACAAAGTGTTTCCTGCAGTATGCTCAAAGAGGTCAATTTGTGATTTACTTGAGAGTCATAGTCCTAAAATTATCGACTTATGTGTGTAACAATTTAGCTTTAACTTGTGCATTTAATTTAGCATTCATCATAGCTCTTCTTCCATACTGATCCTTGCCCTGAACAAGATGTCATTTCGTAAACCCAATTAAACATGGTACTTACTGTGGTTTAAATACCAAGACAGATTAAATGTATTGTCCAATTTCACAGATCAGCAATGCTTCTCTTCCTGTATCACTAGCCCATGATAGTAACATAAGGGACCAGTCTGTGCCAGTGGACAAGCCAGAATTAAAAGAGGATAAATATTGTTATCCTCCCTAAAAGATAACTGGGCACCCATGATGTCAGAGTGTTGCCTGATATACTGTGGAATGAATGCCCCACATATATAAATTTCAGCCTTTTTCAAATAAGGCAGAATTGTTTCTGGAAGATTAAAAACTCTTCTTTCCAAATTATTGAATTAAAATGTTTAGTCAATAACTAAATCATTGATATTTTCATCAATATTCGAGTTGTTTTTTATGCATTTTCTCAATTAGAAATAAAGTCTAATTTGTTTAAATAGTGAGAAGTCAACATTGAATTGTTGTCTACTCAATAGCAACAATTCCTAATTTCTTGTTTACAGTGATCATAGATTCTTTATGTTTGTATCATTGTGACAAGTTCACAGAACATGGATTCCTCTCCCAATCTGAGAAGATGAGCCATGATTGGACTAGGCCATAAATATTATGGTAGATTGTATTGTATGTTAATAATTCTTTGTTCCCTAGACAAGTGCAGTGTCTCATGCCTTTAATCCCAGCACTTCAGGAGACTGAGGCGGGCAAATTGCCTGAGCTCAGGAGTGCAAGACCAGCCTGGGCAACATGGTGAAATCCCTCTCTACTAAAAATACAAAACATTAGCTGGGTGTGGTGGTGCATGCCTGTAATCCCAGCTACTCAGGAGGCTGAAGCCTAAGAATCACTTGAACCCAGAAGGCGAAGGATGTAGTGAGCCAAGATCGTGCCACTGCACTCCAGCCTGGATCTGGATGACAGAGTGAGACTCTGTCTCAGAAAAGAAAAAAAAATTTTAAAAAGATAATTCTTGTTCCCTCCCCATCCTTACCATGCTTTAATGAAGAAAAAGAATATTTTCCTGTATCATTGACTTTGGGCTTGGCTACATGATTGCTTTACCCAGTAGAATGTGAGTAGGGTAATAGTAATAGAAGAAACTAAGCAGAACTTTAAAGAAGCTTCTCCTCTTCAACTCTTGCTCAGCATTAAAAAAATCAAATGCCCTAAGTAGTCTCCATCCTTCAACATGGGTCCAGGAATGAGAGACTCCTGGAGCACACCTGAATCTCTTCTGTAGTCTAATGTAGAACTGCTGCAACTAATTCACAGAACCCATGAGCAAGGAGTAAATGCTTGCTGTTATAGGTCATTAACTTCTTGTCATGTTTCTTAAGTATTATTGGAGCAAAAGCTAACTAATACAAATGTTAATGTAATTCCCTTTGCTTGTGATTGATTTAGGGATGAACATTGGTCCTATTTCCAGATAATAGAATGTACTTAGGAAGAATGCCAAAGGAGGGAGCTTATTAGTAGGATTTTGACCTCTAATGAGAATGATGTCCAAATATATGAGCTTTTTTCTTTATTTGGTTTTATTGTTTAAAGACATAATTATTTAAGTTGTGTTAGTTGTGTGTGATCTTATAACTGTGAGGAATTACATAGAATGAAAATGGAATGTTCTGAGGTGGCAGAACAGAAAGAAGTTGGGTGATTGATGTTGTTGAGCTGCTGCAGGAAACCTGGTAGTTTCCATTTCCAGAGGTCTTGTTATGTAGAAAAATTAAATAACTTTATTGCTTAAGTCACAATAAGAATGTCTTCTGTTACTTACAACCCAATGCATCCAACCACTAAAATATGTTTCCAGAAATACACTTGCCTACACTCTTTTTAAGACACACAGATAACATACACACAGAGGGATATTTTTAAAGGTCTCATATTATATAAATTGTACTATTTTTTAATATAAAAAGATAATATAATATTTTTTACATTATGGCACCTGTATATTACAAGACTGAAATCTGTCTCATTTTTTAAAGTAACTGCCTAGTACTCTGTGCATGAATATTCTATGCCTTCAAATTAAATTAGTAATCCAGAAGGTCAACCTTAGTTAGATATTTTCATAAAATAAATTTAAAAATATATAAAAAGATGAAAAATGTGAGAGAAACATTGAGATGGAAATTGAATCCATAGGTTATGATATCCACCTAAAAAGTCACCAAGAGATAAAAACATAAAAAAATGAAAAATAAATACAGAAACAATAGAAGAAAACATTAAAAGGTAGAATAAAGAAACACGTTATAATGTCACTACCCACTCAGTGCTATGTTAATTGAATTTGTAGAGAAGACTCCAAAAGCAGGTATAAATTTTGAGTCTGTGTGTGCACATGTGTGTGCGTATGTGTGCACCACTATATAAAATGTTTTAAAAAGCACTTTTATTGAAATATTTCATATGCACGTCTAAGAACAAATTTTAAGCTTGATGAATTTTTACATTGTTAATGCAGCTATTTAACTATTAGCCAAGACAGGAAATAAAACATAACCAGCACCTCTCACTTTGTTTCATGTTCACTACCAATCCTTACTCTTTTTATTTATTTGAGACAGAGTCTCACCCTGTTGCTCAGGCTGGAGTGCAGTGGTATGATCTTGGCTCACTGCAACCTCCACACCCTGGATTCAAGCAATTTTCATGCCTCAGCCTCCCAAGTAGCTAGAATTAAGGTACCTACCACCATCACCAGCTAATTTTTGTAATTTTAGTAGAGACAGGGTTTTGCCACATTGGCCAGGCTGGTCTCGAACTCCTGGCCTCAAGTAAACCACCTGCCTCAGCCTCCTAAAGTGCTGGGATTATAGATATGAGTTACCATGCCTAGCCCATTACTCTTTTTTTTTAATATCCCAAAGGCAACTAATATTCTAATTTCTCACACAAGAGATTGGTTTTGCCTGGATGTTGAAATTTATATAAAGGAACTATCAGTATATTATTTGTCATATTGATCTATGTTGTTTTATGTAATAATAATGCATATTTATTCTTTGTTCCATAGTATTCCATATACAAATAGATCACAATTTATTTGTCATTTCTTCTCCTAATGGATATATTTGGGTTGGTTTCAGTTATTGTTATGACAAATATGATGCTTTAAATATTCTTGTTTTTATTTAAGTAAAAAGATGTGCACATTTATAGCTGGACAGGAAACGCTCTGTCTCTTAACCTGGATATCTGGATTTTTTAGTCTTAGTGATGATAACTGCAACAAGATTTATAATGTACAATTTAAAGTCAAGATGTCTCCTGGTGACCTGCAGCGTCAGTTTTTTACAATGGGTTACAACTGGCCTAATAGGTTTGACCAACCTAGCTTGATTACATGGTCATGGAGACATAAAAGGTTTCCTGAGAATTTTTCCTCTAAGTCCTTCTGAAAGCAAGATTCCCAACACAGAATCTTGGTGGTTCACACTGGAGACAGAATGCACACTGTGTCTGTGAATACTTGAAGCCCTGGGTAGCTTTCAACATGGGATGTCTTTCAGACCCCCAATCTTTGCCTGCACTCTCTTTCACTTGCTGCACCATATCCTTTACTTTAAATAAAAGCCCCATGTAAATATGTTTTGTGGTGGTTTGTTTCAAATATCCATACAGGAAACGGTTCAGTTTGTGTACATTTCTACTGAGAATATACCCAAGAATGAATTTGCTGGTTCATAAAAATGTATATATTTGTATATTGAGATTTAGACAAAACTTGCAAGTAAAATACTAAAAAAAATTTATCGAACCGTTAGAGAATAAGTTACTGACCTGATTCCCAATTATCACCAAATATTTTGGGGTTCATTCCTTATAAATGGGATTTCTTCCACATGTTCACCTTCTAGATGCCACTCTTGGGCTCTGACCTACTCCCTAGATTACCACCCATTTTACATAGATACTCTTCTCATCCTTCCTGGGCTAACCCCACATAGGTGCTCACCCCACTCTGCTCAGTCAGGCCCTGACACTCCAACCACGCTACGTCGCTGTGGTGCTACCCTTTTCGTCTTGCCTGGGTTCTGCCACCACTTCTGCATGGACTCTTTCTCCTGTTCTTTGGCTTCAACACCTGGCATCTTGGAGTCCTCTTATACAAATGCCCCTTTCATTCTATTTAGACAAGAAAATCCCACAATAACCTGCCTCTTCTACATGCAAATCCTTTTTATTCCATTCTGTACCACTACCTTACATGGGTGTTCTCTTCCCACTAGCCTGTTGGGTTTAGACACTAGCTGATGAATAATATTTTATCTCGATGCTCCCTCATCTTGTTTTGATTCTGGTAACCCATGTGGGTTACCTACATGCATTGAAGCCCTTACTCAGTTGTGGCTTCAATCTACATAGACAGTCTTCCTCTGTAGACAGGAACTAACCATTTTTCCTTATTCTAAAAATTAATCATTTCCCCAAAGAGCATGAGTTTCTTTCCTGGAGCAATAGTGTTTGGATACAAAGGTCTAGAGACTAGGTGTTCTACTGGGGTGTTATTGCTTCCGGGTTCTCTCACTTGACAAAGCTAAGAAATACATATGCATACACCAACCAATTCGTGCCATAAGGGTAAAATGATAACTTTTTTGAGATTGGAGGTTGCTATCTCTCCATCCTCTCTTCCTTAGAGTATTTTTTCGAAATATTACTAGGTCCAAATAACAGGTTTACCCTTTTGATTTTGCAGTGGAAGAATGGGGGCTTTCTGACCATTGGAATTGTAAACAAATGCCTCCAAAACTTACTTGGGAGTTTTTCACAAGGGGACTATCTTAGGATGTAGCCTTTTGTCTCTTGAGGAGATGAGAAGTTATTTTTACTTCTGCTTTGCTAAATAAATTAGTGAAAGTCTGTCTAGACTTTTTAGTCACTTTTGTAGTATTTACATGCATAGAAATATGACCATGTTCACGTTGTAATAAACCGTGTTCCCTTTTCTATGTTGTTTTAGAGGGGTCTTTGTCGGTGGTATTATTTTGTTTCCAACAAATACACGTCCTATATTTCTGTTTCATTACTTTCTAGAGATGGATAACTTTGGATGGTAAAATATTGATGGAAAGGCACTAGTGAAAAGTAATTCAGAAAAAAAAAACAGATTTGGTGGCAGGAAATAAAGAAATATTTCATGTTGAGCTCCAATTATCTCTGAAAAGTAGAAGGGAAGTTATTAGTTGAGAGTATACATGGAATTAGATGTGGAAGCTTTGAGAAAAGTGGAGGTTTATAAAATTAAAATAGTTGTTGTCAATAACGTGAAATAGAACTGATTAAAGAACAAAGCAGACATGATTGCCGAGGAGTCTCTCGGATGAGTTCACATTGATCGCTGTAGTCTATTGTTTCATAATAACTCATTCCAAAGCGAGCTGCATATTGGATTCACATGGGGTCCTTTAAGACACATCAAGTCCTGGGTCCCACCTGCAGAGATTCCATTGTAATCACTCAGGAGTCTGACATCAGCAACCAGATTTCAATGAAGATCAAGAACCATCAACCAAGATAAAATGTTCATCACCTTTATTGTTTTCCACAAAAACCTACCCATGTAAAGCATTTGTGAGGATAGAAAGGTTTATTGAAAATTAGAAATTGAGAGTTGAATCGACAAGCAAATTGAGTCAAATTAAATTCTGAGTTTTAAAACTTTCCTATGGCCACCCCACGGGCTCGGAACTTTCCCTGGCCTTCACCCCATTGTCTCCAAACTCAGTTTCACTAACTCCTCTCTACCTCTGCAGTCTCTGCTTTCTGCATGTCTCTTCCTAGTCTACCTGACTCTGGGAACTATAGGTTGGTGTAAAAGTAATTGCAGTGTTTGCCAATAAAAGTGATGTCAAGAACCGCAAATTACGTTTGCACTAACCTAATAAAACTTCTGAATCCATTACACAGAGTGATTCTACTCTCACTAACAACCTGGTGTTCCATCTTCCTTCAGCATGGACTACAGCTATTCATCACTTTAGAGAATTTTTAAGAGGCAATGTTCTTGCATATAATCTGATTGATAGAACCAGGATGAAAGGTCAGTGCTGACTCCAAAGTTTCCTAGGCCCAGGAGCTCCTCAGAAATATGTGGCAGATATAGACTTGCAGGATAAAGACAAGATATTTATACTTTTCTCATTCGCTCCAAAGATAGCTAGTAAAGACTTACCACATCTTAGTCCGACGAAGGAAAAAAGATGAACAGATACAGTATAGTCCATATAATGGTTTAGTATACATAGGAACTACACAAGTACAGTAACACCTGGACAAACTGGAGGATGGGAGAAGAAGGGAATTGAGAGAGAGAGCATTGCAAGAAGTGAAGAACCCAGGGTTTGAGCTAGCCTCCTGAATCCACATGTATAGAGTTGTAGAATTGGAGTACTCCAAAGGATGTTAGAGATCATCCAATCTAAGCACCCTTTTTCACAGATTAGAAAATAGTCTCATAGTCTAGGAGTTTTACTGAACTGCGGAAAGTCTCATAACAAGTCAGGTGCAGTGCCAGGATTTAATTGGAATCTGGGTTAATTGACGACTGACGCAGTGATACTCCGGCCACAGGTGAGCTTCTAAGGTTCTATGAGCACTGCTGCAGGAAGGAGGAGGCTAGCAATAGGGCTGCTGGTGGCAGCAAAGGCCTGAACCTTCATGGCTTACTTCTCTGTCTGCAAAGTGACTGACTCATTTCAGCCCTGTCTGTGCAGTCTGCATTGCCTCTGCTCAGAGGGTACCAATGGGGGAAATGCTAGATAGATAATTTGGCTTGAGCATGGAGCATAAGGGAAGGGCACACACGGAAAATAGGAAGGAGAATGAGAAACCTGAAACAGGAACCAGCCTAACAAATACTAGGCTTTTGAATGATAAAGTAGGTGTATGGTATGGCTTTAGAAAATTACAAGATAACAAAGAAGAGCACATAAGACTAGAAAACAATGACTTTGGGACCTTGTGTCTGAAATAAGTGGAGAGACAGTTTGGGGAGTGGCAAGCAATGAAAACACATCTATCATCGGAGGAGGTGACGCAGAGAAATTCAAAACAGCCTTAAAAATAAAAGTCTACCTCAAATATAGTCAAGACGGGGAGGGTAGATCATTCACTCTCATTGAAAGCTGGCTGAATTATAAGAAAACATTTTTGAATGGGGCAGTTCTAGTGCCAGCTATTCTCTCTTTTCCTTTTTACTTACCCAGTACTATAAACTACTATAGAGACATTCTCTACTTTCATTTAGTTAGTTTTACAATTCCCAGTTTCCACATTTGTAATTATAACCATGGAAACTTCTTTGCTTGGAGAAAGATGTCCTTATATTAAAACACAAAACTTTCCCCAAGCATCCACTAGTTCATCCAGTAAGCAATTTCTTCATTACACACCAGAGGTCAGTATTGGATTATTAATTTACATGAGCTATTAATTTTTATTTTTCCAGTAATAAAAATGAGAAACAAAATACCAAAGATTGTTATTGTAGTAGAACTTTGGTGTTAGTTCCTTAAGCAACTATCATCTTTGCGGATATGCATAGATGATGAATGACTTAACAAAAATGCAACTGGAAAAGAAAAAAGCATCACAATGAAGGCAGTCTTTGTTCTTTAGGAAGGCGGCCTTATTCTTTAGGAAGACATTCAAAACTCATTCCAGGCACCTTGATTACAAAACTTTTACATGGAAGTTACTCTTATATATGAGAAATATTCACAATAGTAGTATTAACAGACATGCTGGCAGTGAATTGAGAAGATAACGATAGTTTTTAGAGTCTCATTCAAATCTGCATATCTACAATAGCATATCAATTTGAGGTGGCCAAAGTTACAGATAATTTTGACAAATAAAATAGGGGCCCGGCAGTAAAATAATGACTGTATTTCCAGAAGCTTTAAGATTAAATGGAGAGAAGAAAAGCCTAAAGGCAGATCAAGCTATCATGCTGACTATAGACATATTAAAGGCTTTCCACAGAAGAAGAAAATAGATTAGTCTTATTTTACTCTAGTCAACAAAGGGCACAATTATAGAAATGGAGATTGCAGCTGTACATAAGACAGAATTTTTAAGGCTCATAGCTATTCCAACATCTTTGCTTAGGGTGCCATAGAGAGTGCCAACATCAAGTATCAGAACAAACTAGACGAATGTCAAAGTCTCTTATATTCTAAGGTTGTATGAGAAGGTGATTACGATACCAAAGAGCCAATATTCCGCAAATTCCATGCATCCTTCCAGGAATATATATTCAGGTGCCACCTGCTTTAAGAAGTCTCCCTTAATCTGCCAGAATACAGTTTGCTCGCGTTTCTAACACTTTGGCTATATATTGTCTTCTGTCATCTTTTGAACCATATTGTACATTTATGTAGTATTTAGCTTTGTGATGTTATGTCTTCTCTAAAACCAAGATTCTTCTTTTAGGAATACATGTTATTTTACCCTCTGTGACACCTAGCACAATACAATGGAGTTAGTAGATACTCAAATAATATTTGTAGTCTGAATCTATTTCCTTATCTAAAAAGTAATGAATAAAAACATCCACTTTACCTGTCTCACTGAGCTGTTTTGAAGACCAAATGAAATAATGTGCCTGAAAGCACTTTGAAAAGTATAAAGTGTTATACAAATGTAAGGCATTATCATTTCAAAGGGGGGTTCTCTCAGTTTTAACCTCCATGTCAGCTTGAACATAACAGCAATAAAGGAACATTTTTTAGAACTTAATCTGAAAAAAGCTTGTCCCTTCTGGGCACAAATGATAAAACTCCCCCCCAAAAATGTGTATATTTTTGTTTGTTTCTAAATAGTATAATGAGCTGTGATCTTTCAGGGAAAATGCTGCTCTGATAGAAGTAATTCACAATGTAGAAAATTGCCCTTGTGTACTTTCAGGAAAGCATTGCAAACAAATGAGCTATTTTGTTTTCTCAAGCAAAGGGACTTCCCAAGCATGGGTGGCAGCTGTTCACGTCCATCTGGTCAAGAATTCAGTAAGATCATAATGTTAAAGTTGCTCAAATGCAGATTTGCATGACAGCCTGCAAATGTTCCTTTGGAGACAAAATGGTTTCTCAGGCCAATAATCTGCATATTTAAAAGTCTCTAAATACAGGTTTATGGAATAATTCATAACAGCTTTAAGGAACTATCATGGTACACTTGGAAAGTCATCCATATTGCAGGATAGATTTCTTTTGTTGGCTAGAGAGCATTTGTGTATAATCTCCCTTAACTGTACAACAACTTTATAAGTAGTTCTTTTATTTTTTTTTAAAGTAACATTTTGGGACAAAATATTGTGAACAAATAAGGAATCGGACTATATCTGTGAAATGCCTTGTCAACTTCAAGTGATATTTTAAACGTCGACTAAGACATGTATGCTCATAAATGAGGGAAAATAAATAATTAACTCAATGTTCATTAGAGCTTCTCAGAAAATAAGAAAGAGAAAAGTGATGGAACGATAATCTGCAATCTACCCTAACAGTATATTTCCATCACTTCTTAAAATTTGTTTGTATTTTAATGTGCTGTTTCCTATTATATGTGAAGAATGCTGTGAGGTAGCATGTCTATGTTTTGCAGATGAAAAAACTCATATTAAAAGAGGTTAAGTGACTTATTTTTGTACTTCCATTAACTCAAAAGCACAACTAAAACTGCACTTAGGATTGCCACTCCTGTCTGGGGCCATAGCCTCAGTCCTATTTTCTGCAAGTCTCTGGGATGAACTCTGTTCACCCACTCCCTCTGAGTGCTCCCCTCACCTTGGCCTTCCTCCCTGTTTTAGTCCAACACCTGTCACCTCTCTTGAGAATCCTCATGAAACTTCAGGAAAATTGACTGGTTACGGCTTATTTCAGAATTATCCTCCATTGTGCTAGGGCTGATTTAGAATTCAGAGAAAGAAGCAGAAGTACTTGTCAAAGTGTTTATTCTGGAGGTAAGCTCAGAGGCACCATGGCAATCCACACATTTCTCTGGGATGTCTTTAGAAATACCTGATACTGCCATCTCAGGCCCAGATATTAATCATCAGCTGAAGGCAATGGGCAGCCTCCACATCTCAGAGTAAAGACTGTTTTAGAAGTCCGTGGGCAATCACTAGTCATGCAGGTAGTTCCAGGGACCTGCCAGTAGTTTCTTTCATGAGTTAGGAGGCAGTAAGGACATCACGGTGATCTTTTCCACTGGAACCACAAATTTAAATCCACTCTGCTACTCAGCAATTAATGCTGACTTGTGAAAATTATGAAGTGTTTATCACCATGGTCTCCTTCTAGGTCTATCAGTGCAGTCAGCTCAGAACACTTTCATTACTTCAGTATATCCAGCTCCAGCTAATCAGGAAGGGAACAATGAAAACAGGCCAACATTTGATTCAGAGGTTCTGGAAAGAAAGTGGACCTGGCAACAAAGTGTGCTAATGTCATTGGGGTCCAGGGTAGACCATCTGGGGCTACAGGTGAGAGAAGCCAGTTTCAGAAGCTGTCTATTATAAGCCGGTCTGATTAACATCTTAGGACCACAAGACAAATTATCATTGGTATTTGGAGGCAAAGGTCTTATATGCTCTGGGCCTGGGTGAATGTCTGGGTCTAATTCACAGTTCTCAGAAAGGCCCTCTGGGTCCATTCCCAATGTATTAACAAAATGCCTGAAACACAGTGGGGTTTGAACAAATGAGAGTAGAATGAATGTTTATGGAAGGACAATTGTCTGACCTCTTCTACTATATCCTATTGAGAAAGATTCTTGGAATTTATGGTTAAAATATTGTACAGGCTGAACATTCCTAATCCAAAAGCCTGAAATTCACGTTTTTTGAATGCTGACATGATACTCAAAGGTCATGCTCAAAAGGAAATGCTCATTAAAGCTTTTCAGATTTCATATTTTTGAATTTGGGATGTCAATCATAAGTTTAATGCAAATGTAATTTTTTTTAAAAATCCAAAATCCAAAACACATCTCGTCTCAAGAATTTTGGATAAGGGATACTCAAGCTTGTTTGTTCTATCATTAAAAAATGAGCCAGGTGCAGTGGCTCACGCCTGTAATCCCAGCACTTTGGGAGGCTGAGGGAGGCAGATCACTTGAGGTCAGGAGTTGGAGACCTGCCTAGCCGACATGACAAAACCCTGTCACTACTAAAAATAAAAATAAAAACATTAGTCTGGCATGGTGGTGGGCTAATTTTGTAATCCCAGCTACTCAGGAGGCTGAGACGGGAGAATCGCTTGAGCCCTGGTGGCAGAGGTTACAGTGAGCCAAGATTATGTCACTGCACTCCAGCCTGGGTGAGAGAGTGAGACTCTGCCAAAAAAAAAAAAAAAAAAAAAGGAATGAGTTTCTTCAAGAGAGAATTAATTGTATCTTGCTCATTGTTCATTCCATCACTCCCATGGATAATATGGTTCCCTGAAAACTCAGTCCTTATGAAACTCCAAAACTGAGTAAGGACTCAGTTTTTTCAGAATGAACCAACCAAGTAAGACCAATTACTTACTGTCCTGTAGCTCAGGTGAGAAAGGGCTGGGATTTGAGAAAAGGCCTTATTACTGAACAAGATCTGGGTGGATGGATTCCATCACAGATGTAAAGCAAGACTGCAGTAGCCTGTTCACTAGTTTGAGTAATGGCAGGTTGTAATGCAGGTAAGTATATATCTACAAAGGGTTGCAAATGAAGTGTTGGCCTATCCAAACAGATGGATGCAATATGAGACAATTCATCCTTATAAGAAGCATAGCAAATTGCAATTAGGAATATTTGTCATTCAAAGGTGGATCCAAGACAATGGTCCAGGATCCAGGATGGGCGTACTCCTTCCTGAGGACGATGACAAGCAACAAAAAAGCACCAAGTTGAAGCTCAGGAATCAGACCTGGGTGCCTGGAGAGCAGGAGACTAAGGGACAGACTGAGATCTACTTACCAGAACTAGGGTATTGCCTCTACATGAGCTCAGAGACAAAGAAAAAATGATGAAACCACAGCGTGTAGACATGTAGCCATGTTAATCTCCTTAGCATCATTTCAGGATTCATGCTGAAAGTCAGGGCTATGGTGAAGCTGCAGGAAGGCTTTAGGTGACCACAGCTCAGGAAGGAAGGGCCCTTCAGAGACTAAAAACTAGGCCTGAGCTAAAACATTTGCAATCTTGGATTTGCTTGGGGATGTTCATTCTACTAACAAGCAAATACGAATTTAATTTCCTGATGTTTACTTCAGGAGGTTTACAAGAGCTAATTTCCTGGGAAGTTATTTCTTTAAACATCCATTATAGAAAATTCCTTTTCTCACTTGTGAACACCTCTGAAAAAGGAGTATTATTTATAAAGGTTGGTACCTTTTGAACTATTAGAGAGTTGCAGGGAAAAGCCTTCACAGGGTTCACAAGGAAAAGCCTTCTCCAACTATGCCTTACAGATGTATTCTTAAAATAATGACTTGACATATTTATATGTACATCTTTAGTTTAATATCTTACCTAATTGTCCAACAAACTAATTCAATGTTGTTTGCAATGCAGTAAATGAACAAAAGATAAACTGGGTAATAGAGAATCCAGAGAGCCTAGTGGCCCATGAAATCACTGGATTTGCAAAGTGGTTCTCTCTTCAGTGCTGTGCACTAACTGAGAACAAAATCTGTTGGCAAAGCACTTTAGTGGCAACCAATGGATTAGAATATAGAGACATTAGGAATGCCACATGGGGTCCAACCAATGTTCCATCCAGGCCAGCCAGTGCAAAGGCAACATGAGAGGATTTTGGAGAGTGAGGTTGTCTGATGTGCTATCAGTTTATAAGGTTGGAATTGTTTAGCATACCTTCGAATTGTTTAACGTATCTTCCCAAAATCATTTTGTGAACATGTAACTCTAATCTATCATCTTATACAAATCCCTTGATTTTTTCCCACAGCTCTCTCTCTTTGTGTTAGAATACCATAAACATAATGCCCAGTACGTGAAGAGAAAATTAACATTCCCCTTTTTCTACTTGCAGACTTCCAAACATATCCAACATTTCCTGAAACCTTAAACTCTTACTGATTCTTTAAACTATTCCCATTCCACTTTTCTCTGCAGCAAGTAACTCTCAATGTGCAGTCCTCAGATGGGCAAAAGTGCTAGAAATGCACATTCTCAGGCCTCACCCAAGACCTGGTGAATCAGAAGCTCTGAGGTGGTACCTAACAACCTGCATTTTAGCAAGCCCTCCAGATGACTCTGAAGCATGCTTAAGACTGAGAACTACTGCTTTATGCTCCATTTACCCACCCACCCTCTGGTAAAAATAACGACTAATTGCATTTACTTTTTAGTTTGATAAGTATTTATCTTGGTATCTTTTAATTCATCTGATGTTTCCATTGGTAACAAAACTAACAAAAAAAATTGTAAATTTAGTACACTGAAATACAAAATAAGAGTGAAGGAGAGAGCACTGGTAGTGAAATCAACAACTATAAAGCAGTTTGGGGCAATTCAGTTTAGGGATAGGCATTATATCTCAAAAACCAAATGAGCATCACATTATAAAAGCATAGCTCCAAAGCTGATAATGTCAAGTGAAGACCCTTAAGTCACAAAAAGAGGATTAGTTCACATTTATTATTTCCAAATTTCCCTCACCAAAGCACAAATTATTAAGGCATTTTAAGACATTTCTATCAAAATAAAAATAAGCGTGTTTCACAAAGAGTGGAGCAAACTGAGATATATGAAACATTTGCTTGTTTGAATATCTTAAGATACTAGAAATGTGTTCTTCATTTACCCTATTTGTCTTATATGAAATGTAAAACAATACTATTCATTAAATTTTAAACATTTTCCAACTGATGCATGTTCCAACTGCTTTAGCCCTGTTGCATAGGAAGCATAGGTTAAGACTGAAGAAGCTTGTGATTTTCTATCAAATTTTATAAGGACACAATTTAATGTGTTTAATCATCATAGAGGCCACTGTTTATAAATGACTTTTTAAAAACTTAAATGCAAACTTCACAACCTTTACCTCATAGTGAACTGTACCTCAGTACCAGTAGAAGTCTGATTTTCTGTTTGATGAGTGTTTGTTGGAGGAGAATATGTGTGCCTGTGTTCTGCTGGGCATTGCTGGTCCTAGGCTAGCTGTGTCACAGATTGGCACAATGGCAGAATGAATATCTCTGAGAATTTACATCTTGGCAGAGGCAAATTTTTCAATCAGTCAACTAAGGAGTAAAACATTGTTAGATTCAATTCGAAAAAAGTTAAAATTTTCTAATATGCTTTGTCATCTAATATCTGATATGTTTTTATTCATTCAGTTACCATTCTCTGGATTTCAAATAGAATTTTTAATTAAAAATATGTACCAATTCTTTCATCAAGCTGTTTATGTTCTTTACATTTCTGTTCTTGGTAATTATATGCTAGTCTTTGAATATGAAGATAATGCTTCTGACCCAAGATTCACAATGCATGTGCCTAAAGTTGTTGTATTTTGCAAGAGAAATAAGTTTATATTGATCCGATGCATTCCCTTTCCCAGTTCTCATGTGACCAGTAGCACCAACTGCAAGACTGTCTGTCATCTGAGTGTGACTTGCAACCAAGCACATATGGGAATTCAGTGAAGGCCCCTGCCTTGGCCTCATTATCAACAGGAACCAGCCAAAGACAGTGGTCACTCTTTATCCATGTAAACAGACACTGTGATTTATTTTCAAAAAATCCAAAGGACAACATTTAAAACCATTGTTAATACCAGAAATCTGCTGCTGTGGGAACTTGGATGATGACAGCTGATAAACCTGGGAGGTTTACAATGGTTAGATTGTCAGAAGGGATTAAATGCATGTTCTAATAATAAGAGAACAAGAAAAAAGAATGCCCTGGTGACGGGTAAATTTTAAATACAGTGGTATATGTTAGGAAAAACAAAAATCAATCCGTGAACTTTGAAACAAAGGGAGATGGTTCTTACAGAACTAGAGGAACTGGACTTGAGACTCAAGTTTAAAATTTACTCAATTTATTTCTGTATAGATGTATGGAAAATTTAATTTTATTATTATAGATAGTAAGGTATAATACAGAATATAAAGTCCCTTAAATTAAAGTGAGTATAGATCCTAGTTTTCTTGACACTCCTATATCATGCTGATGGTTCCTGTGTGAATATTAATGTTTCTCTCTTCATTTTACAAGTGTCTTGCAGTGTGTGTGCGTGTGTGTGTGTGTGTGTAGCTTTTGTTTTTATTCTTGTTTGTTTGTTTTGCAAAAATGAAATGATAGCAAATGTGATCCTGAAATTTTTTTCACTAAATATGCATTTTAGAATCTTTATTTTTCTTATTATTCAAAATAATTTCTTTTTTAACCTACTACTTACTCCTCATTAAATATAGTTATTTAATCATCTCTTAAAACCATTTGCACTGTTTTAAATTTTGTGCTACTGCAGATAATTTCACCACATTCTTTTAACCTGTAACTGCACATATATTTTAGTGTTTCTGTAGGTTAAATTTTTGGAAATGGTATCAGACTAAAAATATTAACATTAAAATTATAATCAACATTCCTGAATATAGACACATTTTTGAATCTTCAATTTAATCACTATCATAAAATTTCAACTTTCCTTAGTAATACTTCTAATTTAAACTAAAGGCCATGAATATTTCAATATGAGGGAGGACAACATGTGAAATATTTTATTTTGTAATTTATTTGTTGCAAAAACATCACTGCTGTTTGGAAATTGAGGAAATTGTCCAAACAAGTTCACCATGGACAACAAATGTCGTGAACTTCCTGTCCACACTGAAGTTTGAGAGCCATGGCAGACTTGAGACATCTTCTAAGACAGTTAAAGGACGTTTATTTGTATTTTTATACAATGTAGCAAAGTAATATGTTAAATAAGGTAAGAACACCAAGTTTTCTTACATATAAAACTAGAATAACCTATTGAATAAAGCTGTTCCATGTAACTAAGAATTCATTAACCCTGAGCTTCGAGGACTTTATGAAGTCGGTGAAACAGCAGGTGATATTCTCTCATGTGCAACTAGGGCTACTGATGAAAAAAAAAATACAATAGATCAGATTCGCCAGCGATGTGGCTGCACTGTTGGGTGTGAGAAACACACCAGCTCTGACTCCGAGATGCCCCCTCTTGCTTGTCTTCTTGTCGTTCTGGTGCTGAAGCCTGTGTCCACCCACAGCTACCTGTGACAGAGGGCGTGGGCACAAACGCCTTCCCTTTCTCCCTGTCTTTTTTCCTTTATTCATCCCTCTATCCTTCTTCTTCCCCCTCACAACCCCCAACTCTTTCCATATCACCAACAAATGGCAAGTATGGGCCCTGAGGAAGATACAGATGACTAAGACGGAGCTTTTGCCCTTGACGAGACCATAATCGAGTCTGGGAGACTGACATATAATCGGAGGATCAGACAGCCTGATGAACACCATGATCATGTGCCTGACACCTTAGAATAAAGAAAATGTGGCAACTCGTATTTCTAGAAGGAATCAGGACAGCTTTGCAGAGCACCCAGCATTTGTGATGTGTCTGGAAGTTCATCGTCTTTGAGTGTAGGAGACCACTCTTGGGGCACGTAGACCGGACCCAGGAACCCTGGACCCTGCATCAAAAATATGCTGCTGAAAGCAAGGCAGGTGACATTGTTGCTGCCCTCAGTCACTGCCCTGGCTTGCCCAGAAGGCAAGAAGTTAAGTTGTTATGGGTGGTGTGTACTTGTGCCTAAAGATGTCACTGCTAGCTGAAGGAAATAAGCTTCTGAAAATTGTTAGGGCCATGAAACTATCCTTTATAATACTGTAATGGGAAATACATGACATAATGCATTTAGCAAAGCCTGTAGAACTGTACAACACAGGGACTAAACCCTAATATAAACTCAGGATGTTAGTTAATAATAATGCACAAATATTGGTTCATCAGTTGTGACAAATGTACCACACCAACACAGAATGTTAACAAAAGGAAAAGTCCATAGGCTGGTGAGAAGAGAGTATTACAGGAACCCCATGTATTTTGCTCACATTTTCTGTAAACCTAAAACTGCTCTAAAAATCAAAGTCTATTAATTTTTTTAAACACCCTGAAACAGTATGTCTACCTTCTCTTAGCTTCCTGCCTTTGTGAAAATAAGAGCAGGATTTTGGGTTTCCTTCTTTAGGACAATTATATATATATTTTTTAAAAACCTCCTCCATTACTTTGGATAGATCTAATTATTTCTTTAATAACGGCATCAAACACTTTATTATTAATGAAGGTAGAGCCAACAGGATACCCTGGTAAATTGGAAGTAAGAGTGAGAGAGAGACAGAAGCATAAAGGATGGTGCTGAAGTTTTGGCTTGAGCAAGAAGAAGCAGGGCTGGTACTAGGATGAGCCAAGTGAGATGTTGAGGGCATAAAATTTAAGGAGGCCCTTGAAGAGCCATGCAAAAGCAAGGTCAGCACTTCCTTGATACTCTGAAGGCTTTAAATGTTGTGTCCAAGTGGCTGGCTTGCTTCACACTTGTCCTAGTCCTGACTGAAACAATGGGGTCACCATCCTCTGAGTTGGGGCTGGCTGAGCAGAATCATGATTGGGGAGGTTGGATTGAATATGGAAGTCTGGTTTTGGACATGCTGGGTTTGAGATAGACGTTGAATGTTCAAGTGGAGTTATCAGGTAGTCAGCTGGATCTCTGAGTCTATATCTCAGGAAAGAGGCTGAGACTAAAGTTATATATTTAGAAGTTATCACAAAACTAGATGAACTCATGAAGAAAGGGAGTGTGAATGGGTAGACAGATAGATCAGGGAAGAGTTTCAAGGACTGAATCATGAAATACTTCTATTTGTCAGAAAGAAAAAGAGGAACCAGAAAGGAACCTCAAAAAAGAGCAGACAGTAAGAGAAGGAACACCGGCAGTGCAGATTCCTGGAAGACAAGACAATGCTTCAAGAAGCAGAGAGTACTAAATCATGTTTCATGCTGCTATAGTTGAGTTAGACAAAGCTTGAGACTAGAACTTCAGTGTTAGTAGCATTGAGGTCATTGATGATATTGACTAAAACATTTTTAGTGGGTAGATAACATCAAAAGCCTGAACAAAGTTCACTGAAGACAGAAGAAGAGAGGAGAGAAATTTGATTCTGCAAATACATAAAACTCTTTCAAAGGCTTCTTCTAGAAAGACAAAGGGAGATAGGAAAGAGAGACAGAGTGAGAGAGATGAGAGAAGAGCCAGAGGGGGAAGAGAGGTCCAGAATTTAGTCCTTTCCCAGTTTCTCCAACTTGCATCCCAACCCCTTATCTCTGGGTTTAGCAATGGATACTTTGAGATTCTAGTATTTCTCTCCTCAGAAGGTGAGATGCAAAAGAGGAGATAGGAAATGGAGATGACAACTACTTTGTTCTGATGGGTGGGAAAGATTCTATATGAGAGTTTTTTTTTTTATTATTTATTTATTTTTTTTTATTGCATTTTAGGTTTTGGGGTACATGTGAAGAACATACAATATTGTTGCATAGGTACACACGTGGCAGTGTAATTTGTTGCCTTCCTCCCCTTCACCTATATCTGCCATTTCTCCCCATG
>CAUYQU010080662.1:0-10761 GCA_963574635.1 Cheracebus regulus | reverse complement strand
GGGGAGATAGCATGGGGAGAAATGCCAGATATAGGTGAAGGGGAGGAAGGCAACAAATCACACTGCCATGTGTGTACCTATGCAACAATATTGTATGTTCTTCACATGTACCCCAAAACCTAAAATGCAATAAAAAAAAATTAAAATGTTTGTGGTTCCATACAAATTTCAGGATTGCTTTTTCTCTCTCTGTAAAAATGTCATTGGAATTTTACTAGGGATTTTATTAAATCTATAGATTTATTTGGATTGTATCAACATTTTAGTAATATTAATTCTTCCAATCCATGGACATAATATCTTTCCATTTATTTGTATTTTCATCAGTGTTTTATAGTTTTCAGCATACATATTTTTTACTTAAATTTATTCTTGAGTATTTTGTTTTTTACATATTGTAAATGGAATTATGTTCTTAATTTCTTTTATTACATAGCTAATTGTTATTGTATAAAACACTGCTCATTTATGCATATTGATTTTGTATTCTTCAACTTTATTAGATTAACATATTAGTTCTAAAAAAATTTTTGTCGTTTTTTTTAAATAACATTTTCTATGTATAAAATCATGCCATCTGCAAAGAGAGACAACTTAACTTCTTCCTTTCCAATCTGGATGCCTTTTATATATTTCTCTTGCCTAAGATGCCCAATAGCCAAAGCAATCTTGAGCAAAATGAACAAAGCTGGAGCCATTTACACTACCTGATTTAAAAATACACTACAAAGCTATAATATTTACACAGAATAATATTGTCATGAAAAAGGCATCAGAAAATGGAACAGAATAAAAATCTCAGAAATCAGTCTATGCATTTATGGTTAATTGATTGTCAACAAAGTTGCCAAGAACAGACACAGGGGAATGAAAAATAATGGCGTTGGAAAAACCAAAGTAAAATAATTAAAGTGGATCTTATCTCACACCATAGACAAAAATCAACCAAAATAAATTAAATATAAGACCAAAATATATAAAACTACTAGAAGAAAACATAAGAGAAATGTAAATTAAAATCAGAATGAAGTATCATCTCACCTGTTAGAATGATTATGATCAAAAGGGTGAAAGATATCAAGTGTTGGGCAAAATGTGAAAGAAAGGGAACCCTTGTACATTATTGGTGAGAATCTAAATTAGTACAGTAATTATGAAAAACATTATGAAGTTTCTTCAAAAAATTAAAAACAGAATTACCAAATGATTTAAGATTCAACAATTCTACTACTGAGGAAATATCCAAAGAAATGAAATCAGTATTTTGAAGTGATAGCTGTACTCTCATGTTTACTCCATCATTAGTAACAATGGCCAAGATATAAAATCATTTTAAGTATCCATCAGAGGATAAATGGGTAAATAAAATGTATATATACACAATGTAATACTATTCATCCTTTAAAAGAAGGAAATCCTGTCATTCGAAACAACATGAAAGAACCTGGAGGACATTAATTAAGTGAAGTAAGCCAGGCATAGGAAAACAAATACTGCATGGACTCCATTATGTATTGAATATGATAAAGTTGAACTCATAGAAGCAGATGTCCCTGAAAAGATATAAAATTTCAGGTAAATAGGAAGAATAAATTAAATTGATCTATTGTACATCATGGTG
Source organism: Cheracebus regulus (assembly GCA_963574635.1). Lineage (NCBI taxonomy): Eukaryota > Metazoa > Chordata > Mammalia > Primates > Pitheciidae > Cheracebus > Cheracebus regulus. The sequence continues at coordinate 9,140 of CAUYQU010080662.1, read as the reverse complement.
AGTGTAGTTAACAGTATGTTATATATTTGAAAATCACTGAGAGTAGATTTTGTTTTCTAACCACACACAAAAAAGGATAAATTTTCAAAGTAATCCACATGTTAATTAGCTTGATTTAACTATTCCACAAAGTATACCCACATCAGAACATCTGTCATGCACCTTGAATATATAAAGTTTATGTCAATTAAAAATAAGTACATTCATAAGTAAATAAAATTAAAATATTTTCTTTGCAAAATACCCTACAGAGAGGACACAATTACAAGCTACAGACTGGGAGACAATAGTTGCATAAAACATATTGACAAAAGACTAATATTTTTATGTAAGGAGCTCGCAAAACTAAAAAATACAAAACCAAAAAGTCTAAGTTGCCAAAGACATGAAGAAGAGTTTCATTGTAAAGAATGTAAGAATAAAAAATGAGCACATGAAACTATATCCAACATTATAGCTATGAGGTACTTCCAGATTTAAACCCCAATGAAATATCACTGTACACCTAATAAAATGACAAAAATAAAAAATAGTGACACTATCTATTCCAGGGAAGGACCATCATACAAAGCAAACCACAGAATGGAAGAAGTTGAGAAGACAACGTGTGAAGCAGACAAATCTAGTTTGTCAGTAAAGGATGTTTAACTGGAGGAATTTATAGAGAGAAGTGTGGCCATAAGAGTGGTAGATCTCCAAACTGTTACTCCCCAAACCCTGGGCTTATATACAATAGGGAAAAGGTGTACATACTCTATAGAAACAATTAAATAATACTAGATGTGTTATATCCCATATGTGTGATAACATCAAGATTGAACATGTTCTTACAGTAAGAACAGTAAATAAAGTAGAAATCAGGAGGCATTCAAGGAACTGGGGCCAACAATAAGTAAACACGATGAATTTGCATTCAAGATGGAGTCACTTTTGTCTTCACACTCTACCTCTTTGATCCAGGACTTACAGTCTCATGTACTCACCCCTTCTGTAATAGTCCCTGAGCCTCTGTGGGGTGGGGGTGTGAGGTGCTGCAGTTATTTTGATGGTGTGGGTGACACATTGTATCAATTCATTTTCCACTTGTGATGTATTTTAACATCATGTCCTCAGGATTCATACCAAGAGACATAAACAGAGAAGCAAAAGAAGCAAAAGGCTATAGGCAGAAATAGAAGTGTTTAGTAGGTGAGTAGGTGTCTGGTAGGGCAGTTATTCCCCATCAAGCATTAGGACAGTGGTATCTTTAACTCTGTTGGTGAGGACATAGGATAATGGGCTGGGGTTGCATATCAAACATGTTGCTCAAAAGATTAAGGTGCTGGTATTATCTGTAAGATTACAGAGGCAGCAAAGGATCATGTCAAGTGACCAATCAGAGTGCCCTTAAAAAGGGGCTGTATTCCAATATATTGGTATGTGGAGCATTTTGGCTCAGATACAAACAGGATCAATGGATACCACTTTTGTTGGTCATGGAATTCCTTTATCTCTAGCAAGTAACACTCTGTCCAACTTGGGGGAAATTGGCAGTTCAACATCCATGCAAGTATCCCCTCCTCTGGCTCAAGGACTTCGGGAGTCCCAAATAACATTTACCATTGTTCTTTTATCACCTCCAGTAGAAATGTATCTGGTAAGACCATCTTTACAACTATGGTTAATCGACCTTCCTCTATGGTGGTCCTGAGTCCTTGGTATGGTGCCAGCTCCATGTTAGTCTCAACTGAATTAGGGTTCTTGATGGCTTGAAGGATAAACTTCACCAACTTATGAAAGATATAGGATTGTGAAAGTGTTAGCAATTTTGCCTTCAAAATGCCATTTTTCCTTTCAATCAACCCTTTTGATTGGGGATTATGTGGCAAATGAAATCTCCAGTCTATAATAACCTTTTTATGCCTAATCTTGAAATCCTGTCTTGTGAAATGTGTGCCTGGGTTGTTATCAATCCATCAAGAGCATCTATACATGACACTGAATTCCTCCAAGCTCTAACAGTGGTTGTTTTGTTTGTTGTTTTGCAAAGAAAGGCCCGCAACAATCCTGTGGCAGTATGTACACATATTAATGCACACTTCTCTCCCAAGCTCACTGGTAGGGGTTGAAAAGAGTCTATCTGCCATTCTCTTATAGGGAAAACTCTGTTATGTATGTGTCTTGTATAGGTAGAATATAGCAGGGGCACAAGTGGGAACAAACGAAGCACTTTGCTACTGCTGCCACAAAATCTGCATAGCAGAGGTACAATCCTGCTCCCTTTGTTATTTGCTAGTCCACTTCTGCACTGCAATGCCTACTGTGTTCATATTCCCAATAAGCTATCTGTGAGGATTAAGAGAGAGCCAGTGTTCTCAGTTTTGCTAGAGCATTTTCTCCATGTTACTAGAAGGTGAACCTGAGTGGTGTGCTGAAGTATGATATACAATTAGGCTTGCAGTGGGTTCTTATAGCCTTTCTCAAATGTCTTTTCACATAGCAGCTCTTCATAAGGGTTTCTGAAGCACATACAAATCATCTCAGGCTCATTAAGCAAGACAAATTGTAAGATGCTTAAATATTGCCCATCTATCTGTACAGAGAACTATAGGCCATAGCTCATGGGTACAAACAAACTATGCACCTTAGAGTTCTACCCATTGACTGCTTTGTTGCATTCTCTTCTCAAACCAGATAGTATCTGCCTGCCATTGTATAGCTGCTGTTGTTCATACATGATGATTACCTCGGCTCGACCCATCTGAGTACCAGGTGTTTTCAGAAAGGGTGGTCATGCTTTCATGTATCATTGGAAGGATCTCCAGCAGGGGAAATCCAAAATAGGCACAACCTTGTATTTTTTGTGGGTGGATGGCTCATCTTTTTGATTGTAGGAGGATGCAAAATGCATCAAGATGTTTCTGTAGCAATGACAAATCTTCAGAGGTTAAGACGGTGTCATCAGTATAATGCTTCTAAGTTGGAGTGTAAAGGGATGCTAAAAAAGGCATTAGCCAAATTTAATATGGCATAATTGCCAGTATTTTGTATTATTTATTCTATCACTAGAGATCTATTAGGCACAGCAGTGTGTATCTTGGAAACTATTTTATTTAGTTCTGAGTAGTCTACTGCCATATGCCAGATGGCATCAGGTTTTTTTTTACTGGCCATACAGAGCTATTAAAGGAGCTCTGGGCAGGCCAAGTAATATTAACTTTGGCCAGTTCCTGTATGGTAGGGAGGGTACAAAGAAACTGGATCACTCATATATTGCTGACTGGAATATAAAACAGTACAGCCACACTGAAAAAAGTTTGACAGTTTCCCACTAGACTAAACAAACAACTACAACACAATCCAGAAATTACATTTCTAGACATTTATCCTGGAAAACAGAAAACTTGTTTCAATAAAACCCTATATGTAAAATGTTATAGTATCTTTATTTATAATAACCCAAAAGTGAAAACGACTCAAATGTCCTTCAACAGGTGAATAAAGTTACTGTGATATATCTATACCACAGAATAGTCCTAAAAAGGAACAAATCATTAATACATTAAATAACCTGGATATGTTTCCAGAGAATGTGGCTAAGTGGAAAAAAATAAAAAGCTCCAAAATCAAATACTGTTTGATTCTATTTATATAATATTCTTAAAATAAAATGATAGAAATTGAAAATGAGGAGTAGTTGTCAGAGGTGAAAAAAGGATGATGTGGGTTGGAGGGAAGTGGGGGTGGATATTAAGTGGCAACAGGAGGGATCATTATGCTTCTGGAAATCTTCTTGTATCTTGACTGTACCAATGTCAATATACTCATTATGATATTGTATTATAGTTTTACAAGATGTTACCATGGGAGAAATTGGAAACAGTACATAGGATTTTTCCATATTTTTTTATTATAAATGCTCATGAATAGATAATTACTTCCATTATAAATTAGTTAATATCACTGTGGATTGACAGATAATATCAGTATGTTTGTTGCATGTGGAAGCTCTCTGTTCACACACACATACACACACACACACACATACACACACATATACATATATATATACACATACATAAAAGATCTGCAGGATATTTATGAATACCTGTGAACACTTTTGATTTATTGGATTGTGGATGCTCTATAATACAATTTTAAACACATTGAAAACATTTGAATGGAAAATTAAATTTATGCTGAAGTGACCACATTTTATGTCATAAAAATCCAATTTTGTTTTGTTTTATTTGACTAATCAGTTACTTTTAAGTTAAAAAAAATGAAAAATCTGAAAGAATGGTATATGGTTACAAGGCATGGCATTTAGTGCAATTTGTGTCAAAAAGTATAAGTGGAAGTCAAAAACTTCAAATTTAAATAATGAAACACAAAATGCATGTTCTAGGTTGTCAACTGACAACTTTTCAGGTAGCTGACATGTGCACTGTAGGTGTAAAATCATATTTTATTTTTAGACAATTGCAGGCTGCTTACTGATTAGAAGTTGAGAATCATTTATCTTTTATTACTTTAGACAACTTTCTATTTGTGTTCCAGGCCAACGTAACCTAGGTAAAAGAAGGCTCAAGCTAATAGCTAGAAAAAAAGTAAGAAAAAAAGCAAAACCTACTAATGCTGTATAAATACCTTCACTCTAATGTATATCTACTAGGTTTTAAAAATGTGTAGAACTTATATTGGACAGATATCAGAATCAGTACCTTTTATTGTTATCAGTATTTTAAGATGTAAGGGTTTTGTGATGCTAGATAGGCTATATTTAATGGAAATTGTCCTGGAACATTATCAACAAAGTGAAAAGGCAGGAGGAAAAGGTAATTTTCTGGCTTCTGATTTTTGTTTCCCAGAGGTTGTCCCAGTAGATAGCTTTGTTTGGCATAAGTTGATTAAAAAAAAAAAATCAACAGAAACACCTATCTTCTTATGTTCTTTTGTCCAAACACATATATAAACAATGCACATTTTTTAGGGTATCTTTAACTGTTACATTGATAAACTCAGTAAATAATGGTATATATGAATGTATTTAAATGAATTATATAGTAAATAATATTATATTATGCAAAATAAAATTCAAAAGCTGATTTTTGATAACTGAGGAAAATAATTCTTTGCAAGTGATTATGTTGAAACCTCTAGATTCTGTTAAAAACTTTTAAAATACTATGAAATTGCATATTTTTTTATGGACCAAAATTGCAGGATATTTAAGTGGGATTTCAGGGCTATAGAATAAATCCCACTCAAAAAACATCCCAAGATTTATGAAATGTAAGCATATAATTGCTCCTAGATAAGTAGGGATTATTTAGGGAAAAAAAGATATATTAGAAAAACATGAAAGTGATCAGCTATATCAATTTCTCAGTGAATTTCAATTAATTTTATTTTTTGTAAAAAAGAATTTGAAAAGAAAAAAGCAAAGTGAAGAATCAAAAAGCAGAAGAATGTTCTGCTCCATCTAAGTAACCACTGTATGAATTTTATAGCAGCTCTTAATAGAATACTAAAGGATTTCTATTTGGAAGTTCACAAGCATTCCACATGAATCCCCCAGTGACTGAACGTATAGTTCTCTGGTTTTTGAATTTAGCTTGAATTGTGCTTTCTGCTAGCTAAGTTAGTGCTGCATTAAATTCTAGCTTAAAAAATATATTTTCTATTACACATTGTTTATATAAAATACATATTTTATTTTAAAATGTTACTATATATACGTTCAGATAAAATATTTATAATGCATTTGAGAATTGTGGCCATTTTAATTCAAAATGCTTTCAAATATTGAATGTGCATAAATGAAATTATTTTTGTGACTTCTGTCAATAAGTCTGCCATTTGTGTCTGGGGATAGAATTTATTTCCAAATGATAGTTTTTTGTTGTTGTTGTGATTGTTGCTTCATTGTCATTATTATTGTTTTGCAACTTATTCTCCCACAATATTTATTTATTTGCTATCATAAATGGCTATTTCTATAAATTGAATGCCCTACTAAATTCACTACTGAGTGCCACACAGATAAGGTAATTGGGATTGGACACTGTTCTAGTTCCATTCAGGCTGCCATAACAAAATACTATAGACTGGTGACTTATGAACAACAAAAATTTATCACAGTTCTGGAGACTGAGAAGTCCAATACAAAAGTACCAACAGATTAGGTGCCTGATAAAGACTTTTTTTCTTTATAGACAGCTGGCTTCATCATAACCTCACAGGGAGAATGGGCAAGGGAGCTTTTCTCTGAATACTTTTATAAAAGCACTAATCCCACCTATAAGGACTCTTCCCTAGATTCAATCACATCCCAAATGCCCCACTTCCTTAAATATCAACTTAAAGATTAGCATTTCCGCATACGAATCTTATGGGGACACAAAAATTCAGACCATAGACTTATCTCAAAGAAAATTATTGAAGTCGAGCTCTTTATATATTAAAAGAAAAAATATGGACTATTCCTTAAAAGAAGCAGAAACTATTACCCAATTTATGTCCTGGCAAGTAATGAAAATCAAATCTAAAATAGTTTTGGAAATGTTTTACCTGTATTCACTTCATAAATTTACACTTTCTATCTCTTTTTGCCCATCTTTTAAATTACTGTCCTCTGAAATAAACAAAAAATTACATCAATAAGCAGAAAGTCATTTATGAGGTCTAGAGTTTCCACTGCATAAAGATTGTTCATTGATTTTCTTTTTTATCAAAAAAGTATTGATAGTGGCAGGAGGTAGACAAATTGCTGGGCAGACAAGGGCTGATCAGATAAAGGGCTATCAAAAGGTACTCAGTTTTGATATTCACAGCTTATGGAAAACTGAATTTTTGGTCTCACTACATCTTCGAATAGACTAAAATTACATTGCATTGTTAAAATAAAATTGGAGAAGAGAACAATTTATCTTCTTAATTTCATTTTCAAATGGTTATAGTTTGCTTCTGAGGGATCTGCAATCTTGCATTTCTGAGTTTTATATGTGTGTGTGAAATGCCTACTGAAGTGTCTTGTGCCTCAGTGGCTACGGTAAAGTAATCAAAAGTTTGTTAGTCAGAGGTAAGGCAAGGTACCGTTGTCTCAACCCATAAGCATCACAAGGGCAGAGGGGTATTAACACTTCTGAGTTGTCTCCAGAGACATTGCTTAGCAGCAGTTATTTTTCTCTGTGATGGCAAGAACTGTGGATGCCATTTCAAAGGCTGCTCTGACCAGAGCCTAAAACAGATATGCTTAGCTGTCATGGTTCGTAAAATAAATCTGGTTATACCAACAGTTAACTGAAAAGTTTTGGATTTCAACTTGAAAGATGAGAAAACATCCTCTCATTTGTCCTCATGATTATTTTGTTTGTTTGTTTGTTTGTATTTTCAGGTTTAATGGCAATAAATAGCAACATTATCCTTACATTTCTCAGGTAAAAAAAACTATGTATTTTTAGATATCTGCACTCTCGTGTTTATTGCGGTGCTATTCATATTAGCCATGATATAAAATTGATCTAAATTCACATCTCCAGATTAATGAATAAAACAGTTACATATATAAAATGAAATACAATTCAGCCATTAAGCAGAATGAAATTCTGTCATTTATGACAAATGGATGAACATGGAAGATGTTATGCTGAGGGAAATAAGCCAGGGACAGAAATTCTAAACCAATCCCCCGACCACTACTATTCCTCCCCTAACCCCCAACCCCCAGGCCCCCATGTGTGATGTTCCCCTTCCTGTATCCATGTGTTCTCATTGTTCAGCACCCACTTATGAGTGAGAACGTGTGGTGTTTTGTTTTCTGTTCTTGTGTCAGTTTGCTGAGAATGATGGTTTCCAGTTTCATCTATGTTCCTGCAAAGGACATCAACTCATCCGTTTTTATGTCTGCATAGTATTCCATGATGCATATGTGCCACATTTTCTTTATCCAGTCTATCACTGATGGGCATTGGGTTGTTTCCAAGTCTTTGCTATTGTAAACAGTGCCTCAATGAACATATGTGCACATGTGTCTTTATAATAGAATGATTTATAATCCTTTGAGTATATACCCAGTAATGGGATTGCTGGGTCAAATGGTATTTCTGTTTCTAGATCCTTGAGGAATCGCCACACTGTCATCCACAATGTTTGAACTAATTTATATTCCCACCAACAGTCTAAAAGAGTTCCTATTTCTCCACATCCTCTCAAGCATCTGCTGTCTCCAGATTTTTTAATGATCGCCATTCTAACTGGCATGAGGTGGTATCTCAGTGTGGTTTTGATTTGCATTTCTCTAATGACCAGCGATGATGAGCATTTTTTCATATGTTTATTGGCCACATAAATGTCTTCTTTTGAAAAGTGCCTGTTCATATTCTTCACCCACTTTTTGAAGGGGTAGTTTGTTTTTTTTCTTGTAAATTTGTTTTAGTTCTTTGTAGATTCTGGATATTAGTCCTTCGTCAGATGGCTACATGGCAAATATTTTTTCCCATTCTGTTGGTTGCTGGTTCACTCTAACGATTGTTTCTTTTGCTGCAAAAGCACTTCAGTGTAATTATATCCCATTTGGCTATTTTTGCTTTTGTTGCCATTGCTTAAACCCAAAGTGTTTTAGTCAGGAAGTCCTTGCCTATGCCCATGTCCTGAATGGTATTGTCTGGGTTTTCTAGTAGCATTTTTATGGTATTAGGTCTTATGTTTAAATTTTTAATCCATCTGGAGTTAATTTTTGTATAAGATGTAAGAAAGAGGTCCAGTTTCTGTTTTCTGCCCATGGCTAGCCAGTTTTTCCAACACCATTTATTAAACAGGGAATCCTTTCCCCATTGCTTCTTTTCCTCCAGTTTGTCAAAGATCAGATGGCTGTAGATGTGTGGTGTTACTTCTGATGCCTCTGTTCTTTTCCATTGGTCTATATCTCTATTTTGGTACCAGTACCATGCTATTTTGATTACTGTACCCTTGTAGTATAGTTTGAAGTCAGGTAACTTTATGCCTCCAGCTTTGTTCTTTTTGCTTAGGATTGTCATGGCTATGTGGGCTCTCTTTTGGTTCCATATGAAGTTTAAGATGTTTTTTTCCAGTTCTGTGAAGAAGGTCAATGGTAGCTTGATGGAGATAGCATTGAATCTATAAATTACTTTGGGCAG